>VZTB01016677.1:1923421-2070494 GCA_013397245.1 Thryothorus ludovicianus | reverse complement strand
AAAAAAAAAAAAAGGCACCTTTAAGGTAAGAAAAGCACTCCCCAGGGGTTTAATCTTGAAGTGCTTTAAAATGGTTTCTCCAGTTGACACTTAGGGCTTTTACAGCATATTAATTGCATCTTGCCGCTGTTTTTTATGAGAATCTGCCACTGGTCCAAGTGGGTGCTTTGCAGAAAATAGCACCAGGCAGAGAGTGAGCACTGTTCACCTGGAAATCTGAAAGATCTGTGAGATTTGTGAGAGGGCTTAGGGCAGGAGAAAAATGGCTTTCCTCGTTCTCTCATCCAACCTGTAAGAAACAGAATGTCCCGTATTAATACCTGGTACAGAGACAGTGAGAGCATCTGAGGGGTGGAGGAGAGGTTTTACTCCCACTCCTACCTGAGAGACACAAAATGGTGAGACATGTAGAGAACTGCCTCCATCAAGCCCAGCTGCAAGCCCTGGCATGGGAGGCTTGGGCACGGCTGGATTGCCACGGGGCAGAGATCCTGCAAGGGATCCCAGGGGAAACTGCTCTAACTTAGGGCTGTCCGGGAAATTTCTCTTGGGCCAAAACCCAGGTCATGTGAAGTTGTCTTGCAGCCACCCTCATTTCACTCCTGTGCTGTGTTGTGCTGCAAGGACACTCATCTACAAAAGCTCGTCCGGAAACTGAGTTGTATCCTCAGCCAGAAAACTGACAGTATTTTAGATGCCCTCTTGGCAGGTTTCCCCCCATTTTTTGTAAGTAGTCTCAGCCATGGGGATCTTAGAGCTGCCACCTGTACTGAACCACTGAGGCCAGCCCTTGAGATGGAGTTGCAGGTGACCCCCTGGTCTGTGCCCTCTCCGTGCTCGTCACAAGGTCTGTCTTTATGGCATCTTCTGCTGACACCAAAAAACCCCCACTGCCCTGGCAACATAAGACAGGCACAGGACAGCGTGCAGCGTATGGCCGGCCGTGAGCTGCAGGAGAGCCTGCAGCTAGCAAAGATCACATTTCTCCTGGCTTGTGCTCTTCCAGGGGAGATCACAATCATGTTTTATGTTTATAAGACATGCTCTCTTTTTTCGAGGGAGTGAACAGAGAATGTTCAGAGCAAACCAACGTTTCTATTAGTGTCTTCTAGTATATTTCATTGCTGTAGGCTCTGTGTGTTACATATAGCTCTGCTGCAAAAAGTGAATTAATTATTTGGAAAGCAGTTACTGTTCTTAACATACCAGGTATGTTATTCTTCATTATGATAGTCTCAGTAATATGCAAAAAGCACTGACTTTCCTGGGTATGATAAAGAGAATGCTACCAGGGCTTTAATCAGTTTGGGCTAATCTTTGTGTTTTGGAAGCATTTAGAACATAAAAAAAAGTCAGGCAATCTAGAAACATTGGGAGCTGAATGACAGATGCAAAAGTAAGATCTGAAACTCATTAGCAAAATAATGTTTATACAGGAGAATGTGTTTTTTTTTTTTTTTTTTTTNAAAATAATGTTTATACAGGAGAATGGTTTTTTTTTTTTTTTTTTTGTGAGCAAGGATTAAAAAATACTGAATAGTTGTGAAATCAGGTGCCTGAGGCATTGTTCTGAAAAAAAGAAAAGCCAATACTTCTACAATCCTTGGAGGGAAAAACGACAAGCAACAGAAGTAGAACTGATGGGACAAGTCTGATACAAGTGCAGAAAGGAGGGATGAACACCAGCAGGAGGTGCAGATATCAACACAGTATTTCACTTTGCATCCAGACTGCGTTGAGTGTCAAAAGTAAAATGTGATTTCTCCCCAAGATATTTGTTCTTCCCTTGGACAGTGCCTTCTTGCCTGCGATGGTAACTCCAACAAGTGTTCGCAGCTCCGTGCTGAGAGCCCCTTTCCAGCAGGATCCCGCAGCCCATCCCGCAGCAGTGGATGTAGTAGAGCTAGCGAGGGCTAGGTGGCATACTGGATACGTTGGAGAGTCACCTCCAAGGACTTCCTTCCACATCCAGCAAGGGTTAGGCTGAATGAAATTATCTCTTTGCAAGCAGCTTTCTGTGTCACTAAAAAAACAAAGCAACCAATGCTTCCAGTGAAGACAGCATCAATGTTTTGCTTTCTAACATGCCTCATGGGGGTATCAATTTTAAACCGCATGTAGAAATGGAGTCTCCCCCCACCAGATCAGCGCCTGGGTGTTCTGCAGGGCTGTGTTGGCTCTGTTTCACATTATCAGGGATCAGCTGCCAAGATTTCCAGTGGTGACGGGCGACTGGGGTGCCTCCACCTCCCAGTGGCCCATATGGGTCAACTTGGGGTGCAAAGTGGGGGGATTCAGTAAGTGAGGGACATCAGATCCTGGGCATCAGGAGGTCCTTCCTCAGAGACTTTCAAAAGGGCTAAAGCATAAACGCTAAACTGGATGTTTAAATGACAGAGGCAGAAATAGCTCAAAGGACAAATTCCTCTTGCCTGTGCACAGACAAAATTAATTTCTTCTGCTAAGAAGGGGAAAAGACAGATGTTTCACCGTGAGCAGACACCAGAGGTTCCCCTTGGCACCTTCGTGGCTGGAGCAGAGCAGAGGTCACTGTGTTGCAGATGGCTCTCAAGGACCTGAATATGGGGCAAGCAGTTCAGTGCCCCTCCCAGAACTATGCATGGCCCTGCAACAAGTAGGGCTGTGAGCCTCCTGCCCCACTGGCCATGCATGCCATAGCCATGGGGCCACATATATTCCTGCTTCCCTGGGGCATTGGAAAATGCAGTCTGGCTCTGGGGAGAGATGCTCGATGACTGGGGATGAGTTGCAAAAGAAGCTCCAATTTCCCTTATCTGTGCAACAGGACTGCTAAGGCTATTGTGCCTTGGAGGGGACTGGGTGGACTTAAAGGGCTGTCTTTGTAAGTGGCTGGAGATCTTGTCAAGGTGCTCTTCGAGCTGGAAATATCCATGTAATTCACTCACTTTCCACCTCTACCTTCCCCTGCTTCATGCTGCCCACATTGTTTTTTTGTTATTAATTGTTTTAGATTCAGACAATGCCTCTCCTTTGGCCTCAGGCAGACACACTGGCTGAATCACTAAAACACTTTAACACACATCTGCTGATGCAGCAAAACTCAGTATCTCCTTCTCTCTTTTTCTGCCTCTCCAGTATCACAGTCAAAAGGTGACTGAGACACAAAGTAGATCTGAAATTGGCTGAAAAGGGAAAGTGCTCCCAGCTGAAGTGCAGAAAACACCTGCATCTAATAAAAACAAATGAGAAACATCATCAATAACCAGGAAAGAGAGTAGTGTAAATAAAGAAAGAGTATAAATTCAGATGGTCTCTGCAAAACTTGAACAGATGCCCTAGCTTGCTGTCTTCTGGAGGTATCGGCTAATTATTTACCTTGTAGTGCAATAAAATACAGGGAGTTGCTGTGTCTCTAGCATAGACTCAGGTGTTCTAGAAACCTTGCTGTGTATGTGGGTGCCATGGTGATGGGTGACACAGAAATAGGAGAGATTGTTGCTGTGGCAGGAGAGGGGCATCTCCTAGAAGAAGGCCTGTGTAAGGTTTTACATGTTCTGAGTACTTGGATAAAGATCCAGTGTAAAAAATATGTTTGGAGTTGACTGAGAATCTTGAAGTCCCTTACAGGGTGTGTTGGGTGGAAGTGGGATGCCCTTTTCTTTGTGGTCATGTACCTGCTGCTGGCCCCAAGAACTGCAGTGAGGAGTACTTTACCTCAAAGAGATGACTCCTGACTGTGACCTCCCTCCAAGCCTGCTCTGTGCACGTTCATTCCTGAACCTTTGCATAGTGCCTGAGGAGCTGGCAAGAAAATACCCTCTTGGAGCACTGCTGATTTTGTTTTTTCTTTTTTCATCTTTAAACCACTCTGGATTCCGTTCTGCTCTGTGCATAAGCCAAGATGGATATAGGCTTTTCATCTCTTTTTGTGATGCCATGTGCCTGGAAATGTTCTTGTCTGAATCAATGTTACCACCAGGAACACACCAAAAGCCCTGTTGGAAGGGCAGGGAGGTGTAGTTGTCACGGGGAGTCTCATGGGTGGGTGTCTGGCTGCACCATTGACAGGAGTGGGTATGGATGGTTTGGAGGCTTTCTAGGGATGAGGAAACATAAATCATATAGCCTGATTCTGAAGAGCTCTCAGAAACCAGCCTGTCTCTTCTGCTCAGGTGCTGCAGAAGTTCCCAGGGACGTCCAAACTACTCTGGGATCTGTGGATAGTAAGTGCTGGCTGTTACCATTTAAAAATAAGTCTCCTTTTAAACAGGGAGAACTCTCCTGCTTGTGACTATCACACCTTGATGTCTTGCAGAGCTTTCTGCTGGTGGGATGCCTGTGTGCAGCTGTCTTCATTAAATACCCACAGCGAGCAGTTGTACTGTTCAAAGGACAATTAAGGTCCTCACCGAATTAATCCAGGCTGCAGCTTAGAGCCTCAGCTTCCCCGTTGTGAAAGGAAAATATCCTGTCTCTGTCTTGTCCCAGACACATGCATGGAGCCTCATCTCTGAAGGTCTGCAGAGTGCTATAAGATCAGAAATGTGTAAAGCATTTTGGGGTCCTGCTGAGTCTCTGGGGACAGCAGGTTCTGTGATGGTGGTGCTGGCTCACACAAGAATGGATGGAGGTGGACCCAAACCAAAGGGGCCCTCAAACCCTGCTTGGATACATCCTCTTCTCAGCCACCAGCAACTGGCCTGGATGTGGGCTCATGATTATATCCCTGAAGTAATTCCCTGGACTTCTCCTTACCCCCACTCTATAATTATTCATAGTTATTTTCTAATGGCTGTCCTACCACTTGTTTTCTTTCTGGCTTTCTTTTTCTTCCGAGTAATGAAAACACATCAATGGCGTTTTTCCAAGAACAGTTATTAAAGCCATCACCCCTGCCTATCCCCCCTCCCCTCATTTAAAGCCTATCAAGCTCCATTGGATTTGTGGCCAGAGTTTGCATCAAATTACTATTTTAGGGTTGCCAAGATAAGCACAACCAGAAAGTTTGGAAGGAGGGGGTGAGAGGGAGAAAGAAGAATAGGGAGAGAAAGTTATAATCTTCCCAGATCACTATTAATTACATTTATAATAATTATACTTTTCCAGACGGTTACACTGCTGACAAGTAGGAGGATCAGCTCTTGCAGGGCAACCTGTGTGTGTATTTTGGCCTTTACTTTTCATCTACAACAAATCCTTTGTGACTTGCAGCTGCTGCTGGGACACCTCTGTCCCCAGTGTGATGGAGAGGACAATGTGTGTGTGCAGGGAGGGCGGATGGCTTCAATCCCTTGACGACAGAGCATGCTCCCACAAACAGGTCCCAGCTTAGCTTGCCAATTTGCCACCTCCTCTGAGACTGAATTTCAGTGCCTTGTTTGGTTAACCCAGTCCCCTGATGGCCCAGAGCACAGCAGAGGTGGGGTGCAGGACGCAGGGCTGGGGATAATTGTCTAAAGCTGTTGCCCAAGGCAAAGAAATATTAAGGGGTGTTCTCTCATGGCTCTGGACTGAGCTGTGCCTCCTGATCTCCTGGGAGCATGCTCTTGCACGGGTGGATCTAGTGGACGATCTAGTGGAGTAGCTCTCATAAGTCAGACTGTTCCCCGTGTGTCAGAGGATATTTATTTATTTAAAGGGGTGTATCAATTAGAGAAGAGAACAGAGATGTCAAAAGGCACTTGGCTTTTCTCCAATCAGCTCCTTCTTCTGGTGCCTTTTTCTGAGGCCACTGTCCTCCCCAGTCTCCTGCAGCGCTGAAATCCCTGACAAGTGTCTCACTCGCACTGCAGCCCAGGTTATTCTCTCCTCTCATTGCCTTTGCTTGACATTTCCTGCTTGACACCCCCTCTCCTATCCTAAGTCAGAGGGACGAGGACCCAAATAGTCATCAAAAGGAAAACCTCAAAGGCATTAAAATAACACATTTTGTCATTGACCCAGTTATCTCCATTTTCAGAGCTGTCTTACTTCAGACACATCAAAACTTTAGATCCCACATATTCTCACCTGTAATGTGATATATTTTATGTCTTCTACCAAATGCCCTTCCAAAAACTGTATTACACAGGCCCCCTCAGTGAAGAACAGAAACACCCCCCTTACTAGTGGGGAAACATTTTTTACAATATCCATTTTTTCTCCAGCCTATGAATCCTGATCCTCAAGGGTAAACTAAAATAATACCAACTCTTGAACTAAAATTCATAACTCTTCTGCCTGTGTCAAATTACAGCCTCCACTAGAGATATTAATTTTATGGCATATTACAGCTTCCCCTGCAGTTTACCTGTCTTCCAGGATTCTAAAGGCAATAATTATCTGTCCGTCTGTCCATCCAGGACCGACAGCTTTTTTACCTCCCTTTTCCATCTTCCTCCTCTGCTTTCCAGTTGCTGGCTCCCTTAAGATAGGCATGACCATCACAGCAAAGAGACACAGGTGGTGTTTGTGAGCCAGGAACAGATCTCTCTGGCACTCCTGACAGATGGCTTGCAGCGGTGGTCTCCTTGTTCTCTTGCTTGTGCAGTGATTGCAAAAGTACACAGAGCCAGAGTTGAAGGGTCTCATTGCCAGTCTGCCACCCCAATTCCCTTGCCTCTTTGGTGAGAGGAGGCATTTTCACCCTTTGAACAACACATCCTTTCCCCTTGTTTTCCCTAGGAAGCATCCTAACATTTCTGCCCTCCTTGCTGCTTGGCAGAGCAGAGCATTGCTCGTGGATGCCCCAGCAAGAGTCCTTGCCACTGTCTGATGAACAGCCCTGGGACACATTGGTCCATAAGGTTGAGATTGACCCTAAGGATTCTTTCACTCATTGTTAAAGGAAATAGTAAGTGGCATGGAACTAGATGCACAAAAAATAGTATTAAAGCAGATGTCTAAAAAAGGCAGTTGAAATAAGAGCAGATACAACAATCCAGGAAGGAGTCAGGGAAAACAGGAGTGTGTGCCCAGTACAGAAATAGTGAGGCCTTCAACGTACAAGTGTCTCTTGGGCTCCCAGACTCAGAGCACACATCAAAGGCCTGAACTTGGTCCAAACCATCATTTCTATTCTTTTCCCCCTGCCCTCCTCCCTTTTTCTTTTCTTGAGGAGGGAATCTCCATAGCCTGTTGTGAACCAAGTTTCACAACCTGGGGCATGTGGCTTTCTCTGCAGTCTTCCTATTTTCCTTTCACAGCCGTGCTGTGGTAGGCTAAGAGAGAGGGAGAGGGAAAGTCAGAGCCACTTGTGCCTTGCATTAGTCCTGACTCCTCAGAAGAGTTTCTGAGTGATTGAGTGAAGCAGGTGGGTCTCACAGCAGGAGCCAGCACCCTCATGGATCTTCACTGGGAAACAGCGTATGAGTGTATGACTCTTGTTCTTTTGCAGCCTGGGGAAATGTGGTGACTCAACACACTCATGCCAGTGGGTGACATCTTTGTGTCGGCATTGGGAATTAATTCAATATTCCCCCTGCACATCAGGCTAACAGGAACTCGCTCAGACCGAAGGCGTGCTCCGGCACACGTGACCACCTGTCTTTGAGGGCACTTCTCACAATGATCCCAGGAAAATGCCAGCCAGCTGTGTGCTGCTTGGCAAGAGGACAGTAATGGCAGCAGGCTAAGAAAGCACAGCCCTCCTACAAAAGAAAATTCCAGGAGAGCTGCTCCATAGCTATCGGCTGCACATTCCACTGGGATCCATGGATCTTTGGTCACCATCCCTCTGTCTGAAACAACTCTGGTATAAATGATGCCTTAAAATATTTGGCTTCCTCTAGGGCAGTTAATTTTCACATTTCAGATGGGAGCTGAGATTGAACCAGTGAGTGCAAAATGGGCAACAGATGGTTGAGGGCTCAAGTGAAATGTAGACCAGCTTGACAAGGTAGGCTCAGCGGACAGTGCCACGAAGAGCAGGCAATATACAATAGTTATGAAGGGGAGCAGGGATCTCCCTCTCCTGTGGCATAAGGAAGCTGGAGAACCTTTTCTTGGTCACATTTGGAAGGACCACAGTTAACAAGCGTTCTGGCAATGATGCCATCTCTGCCAGCATTCATTTACTAGAGTGATGGATTCTTCCTCAGCACAAGAACTTTATCTGTGAAGAAAAGTCTCTGCTTAAGTTTTGGCCAAAGGGAAAATATCATTCCTCCCACGTGCCTTCATTTTTATGGCCCATTTGCGCTCTTTTTCCGGAGTTTTCAGCAGCCTCTTCAATCTTCCAGCAGTAATCCCTCAGGACAGTCTGATCCAACATAAACTTTACTGTAGCAGCTTTCCCAGGTGACTGGCTCCTGTAGCTATTCTCTGTGCTCTAGCTCTGCCTGAAGTCACTACTTGTTGCCAGATACTTGATGCTTTTCTGAGGTCTCCAAGTCTGTGAATAGCACATTGCCTGATTTCCCATCTCTTCCTTGATGTCCTTCTTGTCTGCCTCTTAAAATCTCATCTTTCCAAAGCATGTCCAGAGTTTTCAGATCTTGTATGTCACACTCTCCTCTGAAACCTTCCAAAATCCAAACATATTTCAAGTGTAATGGTACAAGATTTTGGAGGAGATCACAGAGTTATAAAAAACCTTCACCTCATCCTCAACTTTACTAACACTCATAGAATCATAGCACAGTAAAATTGTCAGGGTGGAAAGAGCCGTTAAAGGTTATCTTGTTCAAACCCCCTGCCATAGGCAGGGATAACTTCCACTAGATCAGATTGCTCTGAGCCCCATCCTGGCCTTGAACACTTCCAGGGATGAGGTAGCCACCACTTCTCTGGGCAACCTGTTCCAGTGCCTTACCACGCTCGTCGTGAAGAAATGAAAAGAACTCTTCCAAATGAATGTAATAGCCTATTCTTGCAGACTCCATTCCATCTCTCCTTATACACTTAAAAGTTTGTTGTCTGGTTGAAAGTAGTTGTGGAGCTATTTTTTGGTTAAAGTTATGTGTGGAAGATCTGAGATGTTCCCAAATCTGAGAGAGTTTTGGTGGATGTTGAGAAATCCTGTCCTTTCTAGGGTCAGTTGACCAAGTGGTGACTGCTTCAGCATTCACAGTGTTCCTCCAAAACAACCTGGCTTTTGTGCCTTGGAGTCCACTGCTTTTCCAGCAGGCTTGTGAGCCCTTTGGCTGATGGCTGCTCAGCTTCCAGGGCCCAGGCAGGAGAAGGTGGCTGCAGTCACCCTGGAGTGTCTTAGGCTCAGTCATGCCTGCATCTGTTCCAGCTGGTGGATGTGCCAGAAGGGCCACTTCTGGCTGAAGAGGTTGCTGGGGAGTGGCCTTAGATAAGTTTGGACTTGGGAATTCTGTTCCTGGAGCTGCCTGGCTACAGTTTTAACTCAGCATGATGTGTGGCTGCTGAGTTACAGTCATTAGTTTTTTTCCTCTCTACCAGAATCAGTTTCCATAACCACTGAAAGTTGAGGTCTGCAAAAAACTGAACAAAACATACCACCCAAAAAAAGAAAACCAAAAAACCCCTCTCTGTTGAGGAAAAAGATTAGTTAAGTGACTACATTTCCTGTACATCAAATGGCTGAGGACATACAGGTTTCCCGGTTTCCAGGGCACTGTAAAATCAAACACAATAGGAAGCAGGAATGAGATTAATGGGAAAAGCGTCATGGTCTGCTCTCAGCCAGAGCAGTGTCACCAAAAGTGATGGGACTGTGCCAGTGAAGGCATAAGCAGGATTTGGCCTTACATCTGTTAAATGAGAACATTACCAGAATACCAGATTACACAGCCTAGTTCTCTGAAACCAATTCTACTAAAGTAGAAAAGATTTGTTAGAAGGCTGAAAGGTCAGGAAAGCAAGATTATTGGTTTAGCAGCCTTCTGCTGTGCTGGGGACCTCGGGCAATGACAAGCACAGCTCTGCCCAGTGTTTCACATCTTTTGCTTTGTCATTTAAAGACTTGCAAAAGGGACAAAGAGACATTCTCCTTTCTTTCTCTTCAATATTTGCACAGTTGGAGTAATTCTTACTCTGTGCTTTTTTTTTTTTTCTCCTCAGAAAACAAGTGCTTCAATGCCCTTATTTTCTAAATAAACCGAACATGCCCACACAAGTGCACCCACGAATATGAGCAGCCCAGAGCGCATGACCACAACAACGAACCATTTTGTAGCACAGTCTTCATGAATATCCTGTTCAGACCAGCCGAGCCCCCTGTTCATAAACAGCTCTATAGTTCCTATTAACCAGCAGCCCTCCAGTAATGATCCGTTCTGTTCAGCCCTGTACCCTTTGGTGACCTCCCAATAAAAGACCCTACTATTGCTGCGCAGCTTGGCCACAATTAATCAGCGTAGCTCTGGGCTTGCAAATTACTTTCACCCTTGCCAGCCATTACTTTCGAGTGACCCTACAATAACAAATCGAGATCCACTGCTGGCAAAATAGTCAAGGTTGGCTTTTTTTTTTCTTCAAATACCTCAAAACAGCTCTCTAAATAATTTTTTTTCCCTATCCATTTCAGAAATTAAAAAGTTTAACCTGAGCACACAGAAATAGTAATTTGGAGGAAAAGGCAGAGTTCACTTTTAATAGGTTGGTTGTCCAGTCAGGAAAAAGAAGGAACATTGAATGTCAGTCTGGAGGATCCAGGTCACAGATCACATCTGTAGAACTGTAGAGTGTGTGTCCCCACCCCAGAAGAGGAGGATGTCACCCATCTGTGCCTGATGTCTCTTGCCTGAGATCCCTATCCAAAGGCTTCGGAAATGCTGTGACAGTTGTGCTGAGGAGTGTGCTCTCAGCTCCATAGCACAGCTGGTGCTTGAGCCCCAGCCCTCTTTAGCTCCCCTGTGCAAGTGCAGTCACAAACCTCTAGTTTGTGCCCCCCCTGCCCTCCCTGCTCTTTCTGGGGTGGTTTGTTGGTGGCCAACGAGTCACTTTTTCCTATAGTGGGTAGTTAATTTCCAGTTATCTTCTTTATCTGCTTGCCAGTTTTCAGGAAAACAGTAGAAATGTTGCATCTTGGAGCACCCTGCAGTGCTGTCAGATTGGGTTGAAATGGGCCAGTGGGTTGAAAAGCTACTGTAAAGTCATGGGGACATGGAAATGCCCATACCCTTAAGCATAAATATGACTGAGCACCATTCAGTCTATGGTATCTGGTGTCACAGCTTTGTGGTGGCATTTTCACTGCGTCCTTCATAAGCTTCTGCCAAAGTCGGAGTCTGGAATTTATCCTATTTCACCTTGTTTTATTAGCACCTGGGGTTGAAATGAATTTTAAAAGCAGAGGGAAGCACAAAGAGCTGGCACACAGTGGGGTCCTGGCTCTGATCTCTCCGGAGCCACTGACTCACTCTGTGATCTTCGGCAAAGCTGTTGACCTGCTCTTGCTTTGTGCTACACAGCTGGAAAATGGAGTTAAAAAAAAAAAAAAAAGAAAGCTGATGGGAACTTCACTCAAAAGAGCAGATGCACAAATTTTCTAGATAAACAAATCACCCAAGCCCTGCCACTCCAGTGTCCCCAATCCTTCTCTCTTCTTTGCACCATATAGTTAAAGCAACAAGCAGTTTAAAGTGGAAAATCTGGGGCTGTGTTTTCTTTCACGTTCTGGATCCTCCTTTAACTGTGAAAATGTTCAAAGTGAAAACTTGACCTGGCAACAGTTTCTGAATGACCTTGCTCTGGCTGTGAAATCCACTTCAGCTTTGCAGGAGCAAATTTTTACAGTCTTCTCTGGTGGAGGAACAAAAAGATTTTTATTATTATTATTATTTTTCTTCAAGAGGAAACTTTATACAGACTGTGTGTTATGTTTTCTCCCAGCACTCAAGGTCAAATCAGCAGTTCTGGTCTCATTGTTCCCCACTCACTTTATATCACCCAAAAAAAATAAACCCCTTCCCTGCTCTCACTGCAGATACCCCACGGCAGCAGGGGGGAAGGACAGAAGCGCAAGCAAACAACGTGACATTCCTGCCATTGCAGCCACACACAGTAAAGACACATCTGGGCAATGTGATCATGTAACTGGAACTTGCTAATTATAATTGCTACCTCCTAATTCAAAGGAGTAGTGACTTACAGGAGCTCTGAGAAATCTGGGCCTCCCAGATTCATGTTCCTCAGCCTACAAGCCATGGCACTGAAGATAAAGGCTTCCAGTGGATTAACTTCAAGCAGTAACGCCAAAGTGGTCAGACACCACAGGTGAAGATTTGATATTTACTTCTCTCCAGCTTGGTAGTGAGTGCAGGATCAGAAGCTATGGCTGAACATCTGGGGCTCAGCTGGAGCCAACTTGATCCTCCTCAAGCATCCAGTGCCAGAAGCCCTCTGCTGAACACTGCAGTGATTTTTTACTGGTCATTTTTGCCAGGGCACTGTATGCAGCACCAGCCATGCTCAGGTTGAGAAAGAACATTTATGTTTGTTGGAAAGGCTTCCCTGTGCGTGAGGGTGGCTGTTTGCATGTTCAGCCAACACGCCTCACACCTCGTCAAGACTCACAAGTGCACACAGCACAGGACATTATGATGTGTGTGCCTGCACACTCTCACAAAGCTGAGCCTTAGGTGACAACTAATTCTGAATGATGTGCTAAAAAAAGCAACAGGTATGCAGTAAGGACTAATCCTAACTTGAAAAAATACTTCTTTTTATCTCCTGGCATGGTCCCTTGACAGGAATGCCTAGTCTATGACACTGACTTTCCTCATAGTTATAGGCAAGTCTTAGCTTCAACTTCTTAATCTTAGACACT
The DNA here is from genome assembly GCA_013397245.1 of Thryothorus ludovicianus. NCBI lineage: Eukaryota > Metazoa > Chordata > Aves > Passeriformes > Certhiidae > Thryothorus > Thryothorus ludovicianus. The sequence continues at coordinate 2,057,794 of VZTB01016677.1, read as the reverse complement.
AGGCATAATAAACATGTCCTTTTAGTTGGCCAAATCATCCCTATGTTTCTGAAGCTTGGTCTGGGGAATAGGCTCATTCCCAGTAAGGATTGTGGAGGTGACTACTACAGGATGGAGGAGGGAAGGGAATTTAGTTGTAAGCCGTGCTGAACTGACTTGTGCCAGGCAGAGTCCAGAGTATGGTCCTTGATCTTTTAGTTACAGGGATATATATGGCCTGCATTTCCAGAACTGTAAATGAGACATCACATCATCAGGGTTGAGAGAGGAACACACTGAGGAAAGGGAGTCAGGCCAAGGACATATTACAGTATTATCTTATTATTCCTTCACACTCTCTTTCAATCAAACTGTGTTCCCTGTCCAGCATTTTACACATGATTATAGGCTCTCTAGGGGCAGAGGCCATCTCTGAGCTGCATTTGTGCAGCCGCTGAAACAATGAGGTCATGTTCTTGATGATGAAGAATTTCTGCACACCAGGGATGCTGGTGATGCCAAGATGCTCATGGGAAGGGCGAAGGAACACTCCCCTGCTGAGATGCTACTCCACAGCAGAGTTGAAGGTCTGTTTGCTTGTCTCACTTATTCCAAGTTGGCAGGGGTTTGGTCATGGACATCTAAGGACTATGTGTGTGAGATGTTGCAACCAGACAGTTCATTCCTCTGCCCACAGAGGTGTTTCCACATTGGAAAATGCCTCACCTGCATAGGAATTGCCCCTGCCACCAGAAATAACTAAACATGTAACTAAAATGTGAGGTCTAAGAAATATTGTCAGAAGTCTCTTTAAGGTAATTTTTATTAAGTGTTGGATGTCCTAGTTGAGGATTATTTTCCCTCTTAAAGGCTAACATAGGAAAGAATCACACCATCAGCCCAGCCCTCCCATGAACTGCCGACAGACCATGTTCCCAAGGGGAATGGAGGCAGTGGGATGAGCCATGCTAGATTACAGAGTGTGACCAGATGTGCTGAGGAGTTTGTGAAGCCCGTTCTTTGCTACGGGGTTAATGTGCATGAGGAGACTGCTCATCCTGTATCTGATCCTCCTGTGGAGCTGGGGCTGGATGCTGCTTTGAGATGACCTCCTCTTCCCATCTCCATTGCTGTGGGAGGCACTTCTTCATCCTTATGACACTGATGGCTTCTGGGGCACTCTCTTTGCTCTCCCCACATTTCCAGGAAAGCTTTTCTAGTGCAACATCCCCAGTGTCCACTCTTGTCTTTCTGTCCATCTAGATGGTGTCCTACAGGTTTTCCTTCAGCCCACTGTTTGCCTCATCTCTGTGGCATAGGCTACCTCAACCACAGAGGCTAAGTGGGGAGGGAGGGAAGCAGAGCAGTGAGACAGAAATTGTAGTGGCTTGGAAAGGCTCTTCAAATGCACCCAGAAGGGATCTCGTCTCTGTGTGCACCATTCTGGCCCATGCTCTACAGCTACAGGCAGGCAGTGATGGAGAAAGTGCCTATATGGAGGCATGAGATGCTCTGAGCTGGACTTTTCCTGTGCATCATCCCCAGAGCAGAGCAGAGTGGTGCCTGGGTGTCATGTACCTCTGAGAAGTGGGTGATAAAATGTCTCATTGTGACACATGCTGAATTTATTCACCCCCTGTACTCAGGCACTTGACAGAGGTGGTGAGCTGGTAGGAGAAACAGACCCATCTGTACTCTAAACCCACCTTCATTCTTGTCCTGGGGATTGGAGATTTGGGTTCCATTTCTGTGCGTTCTGTTTAGCCCTGCTGCCTGGTGTGAATAGGACAAGATCCTTGAAGAGCAATGGGTGTGTTTGCACAGCTACAGATCTCCCTGTAAATTGAGACATTTGTGAAAATGTCATCCACCATCAGTTCTGCCTGAGAACTTCTTGCAAAAAGTCTCTGAAGTCAAAGAGGAAGGAGACAGGCAGCCCCTGTCCAGGACAAGCCCTAGTGACTAGATGAAAAGGAACAAGCCCTAATTAGCAGCCAGTGCAGAGCCATCTGTGCTCATACAAAATCTGCTAGATATGGGCCATGTGAGGAGTGGAGAGCCTGGTGTCAGCTTCTTGTGCAACCTACTGTGATAGCAGGACAGCAGAATAAACTTTTGGGATGCTTATGGCAGGATGAGAGTGGACAGTGTCACGTAGGTGACATCACATCCAGCAAAACAGCTGGGAAAGGACACTGTGGGGAAATAGAGAAGATGTATTGGTGGGGATATGGTTGTGTCTGGAATTTGCTCAGCTGAGACCTGGAGAAGCTGTCGCAGTTGTTACATCACAGGTGACAAGGATGGGAGAGAGGAGAATGGGAAGTCTATTGAAACTATAGAAGACAGTAACTTGCAGAGTTTTATTCAGGAAGGAGCAGGTGGAGGTATTCTCCATTGAGAGCAATCTCACAGTTCATTGCTTCCCTTTTCCTTCCCCTGGAGAAAGGGAAACTTGCTTGAAGGGCTCTTCTGTTTTGGAGAGAGTTGGGCATTTCACCTGTTTTATCTAAACCAGTCCACATTTTACAGGGTCTTAACCTCTAGCAGCATTTCCACATCACTAATCACAATTTTGTTTTGGTTTTTGTTGTTGCACAGATTTGAACTTCCCAGAGGGAGCAATAAATGACAAAGAGGTGAGGTTTACACTGCATCCAGATGTTCCTGGTAGGTAGTTGTGCACTGTGTTATGTTTCTGCCTTGTATTTCCTTGCAAAACCTCTCAGGTTTTGACCCCAGTGGAGAAGAGTTCCTCAGCAGGCACCACACTTAGAGGGACAGAGACAGGGAGCAGCAGCCTTGGAAAAAGGTGCTTTGCCCACCAGGCGCTGGCTGATTGCAGGAGACAACTTGAGATTTTAATACGTTTTGTTTCCAGTGTCTCTCTGGAGTTTTGGCTCATTGTAGCCATTTGCACTCACTGATTTTGGTGCTGGCTTCAGATCTTCCTTTCAGCAGTCAGATTCCTTCATGCCTGAGGTCATGCTCAAGCCCAAGTGATAATACCACATTCACATGTTTTTCAAAGGCTGGATCAAGCTATAGAGGTGACTGAACCTAGGAACAAATGTCCTGTTGTGCACAGAAACAGTGTTGAGCTGATTTTTGATACACCCACTTAGTGCAGTGGGGTGCTGGCAGGCTGTGTTTGGTTGGTGCTTTATGGGACTGTAGCGGGGAACACAAAGCTGTGGGAGGTTGGGTTCTCTTGCTGAGAGCACTGCTTGCAATTAAAGCCCATAAAGTGACCACAGGTTGTCACCTCTCTTTGGCATGAGATACACAACTAGCCAGGAAAAGGTAATAACTGCTGACTTTGCCATTTTGTTCGTCTGCTTGCAGTCTTCCAGCTGGCTGTGAGCTCTCACAGTCATGTTGTTCTCCAAGCTGAGTTGTATTAATTGTCTCGAGAGACCCAGCATCAGCTGCTTTATTGTAGCTCAAACTTGTGACGAGTAATTAATTTTCTCTTGCTGTTATTGCTGGTAGTAAAACATTATTTCCACTTATCAGAAGGTCACAGGGCAAGAGGCAAGCAGTCTTTGTAGCAGTTGTGGCAACCTATAAGAGAAGAACATAATGTTTGTGATTCAAGTGCCCCTGAATTTGAGGGTGCTAAAACCATCACATAATAGCAGAGAAAGGTGAGAGTTGACATCTCTCTAGCAAAGACTTCTAAGGAAATGGGCTATGGCTCCTACCTGAGGCAGTTTTGACTAGATTTCTAGCTGTACAGGGGTCAGCTCTCCCCAGAGGGTCAGTCCTCTTTTTATATCCCACCTGATGTCCATTTCCTTTTGGGTTCCTCTGCTGTGCTAAGGTTTGGTGGGTTCCCTCAGTCATGTGGAGCTGAGTGATTTAGCGGCATGTTCATGTGGTTTGTAGTTTTTAAGCTGCAAGATTTGGAAGCTATTATAAACAGAAAGGCCCAGCCAAATCTTGCTGCCTGACTGAGCTATCAGCATCTCTAGATGTGTAGGAGAAGCCATCCTTCCCTCATGTTTATTTGTAACACAAGGGAAAAGAGGGAAGCAGAGTAAAGCCTAGTACCACATAATTTACTGAAGAGTGACAGCTAATTTGCATTTTAGCTAAGACATCCAGCAGCAAAACACAATCACTTTCACATAGACTCCAGGATTCCTACTACATGATCTTGGACACATGGATTTGATGGACAATGAGTTTTGCTGAAGCCCATTACAAATAAGGAAGAAATGTGACAAGGCTCCAATGAAGTTTTGAGTGTTTATTTGAGAAGGTTTGCATTACTAAAGACTTCTGTAAAAGATATCCTCACATGAGCTCAGTATTCCTCCACTGGAAGGTCTGTCTGTTCCTCTCCTTTGAGGAGACCAACTGAACACTCCTGTAGGTGGATGCTGAGAGATGGACTGGAGGGAGCTTTCTGAGAAAAAGACTCCTGAAGGAAGGACTTGACTGTGGGATGAAGGATCAGGCAACTGGGACTCTGCTCATTTTACTCAGATGTCCACACTTAAAAATTCTCCACTTGCTGGTTGTTTTAAATCTCCCAAGTCAAATGTGAAGGTTTTAAAATTTGTCTTTCTGTCCTGCCTAGAGAAGTTGGTGTAGTACTGTCTGCTTTTTTATTTTTTTCTGAGGACAAGAAAAGTATCCTGACAAAGAGACTTATTTTTGGTGTGTTACCAGACACATATGACAGTGGAAATCTCTATGTTGCATTATCTAGTCTCTGCATTATTTAGTCTCTGCTGCAAGAAGCACAGTCTGATCTGAATGTGCTCCTGCCAGACCAGGGGTCTCAGTGCCTCTGGTTGCCAGTAGCCAGCATGACACCCAACCATTACTCGTGACAGATCCTTGGGCTGAGGTTCAGGGTCAAAATCTTTCTGCTGGAAAAGTGCCCTGCATCTCACTCCAAAGAGCAACACTTTATTTTCCTCGCCATCAGCTAACTCAAAAAAATCCTCATATTTTGTTCCTCTCGGCTCTTTTGAATGCTGAGTGTGCAGCTCTGTGCCACCTCTGTGAAATTGCTCCAGCAGGGACACAGACTGCCTTTCTTTCTCAAGTCTGAAAGCCAAGCTCTGCTCCTTCTCTTTCACTGGTTAATATGGAGCAAAGTCAAGACTCACACATGCAGGGCCATAGTCTCTCCTTTCAGCTGCCATTCCTGAGGGCTCTGTGTGTCCAGGGTGTCTGTCCTGGCTGGAGGTGGAGGCACACCCTGCTGCAGACACGATAGGACCAACCGGCTGCACCTGGGACCGTAACTTGTCACAGTTGGATGGGTTCCTGCTTTCAGACCAGCCTGCTCCAGCCAGCTACACACATCCTCCAGGCAATTTTAATGTTCCTGGAAAGTCCTCCCAAAAACAATCACATCATCCAGATCAGCTGAACATGTGGCCCACTGAACAGCTGCCAAAATCAAATCTATTCGCCTTTGAGAGGTGCTAGGGGAATTGCAGAGACCAAAAGGCATCACGTTAAATGCAGAGAGTGAGACACGCTGTCTTTGGACAAGTTTCTCGATGAGTCTGCCCTTGGCAGAAGCCACGGAGCCCGTTTGGAGAGGAGCACTGCTCTGTGGTGCAGGCAAGTGCCTTGGGCAGCTCCTCTGCCTGCTGAGTTTTACTTCTGTCTTCACTTTTAGTATTGAGCCACTCCGAGAAATGTTGGCCACTCAAGTCCAGTCTCCCTAGAAGAGCACAAGCTCTGCTGAGACCACCCAGTGGAGGGGCTGGTTGTGATGGAGCCCCTCTCCTGCTGGGTTTGGTTACCAGAGCCCGTCTTGTCCTCGTTCTGTTAATACAGTGCTGAGAACAATGGGACCTCAGTCCCTGCTTGGGTCTCGAAGTAATGAATAACAGCATCTTCAGCTGAGGCAGTCGAGCCATATTTGGGGAGGATGCACTCTTTTCTTCCAGGAAATGAGTCTGTGGAGCAGGTCAGCCCCTGTCAGCACTCTAGTTGTGAAACCTGTGTGACAGTAATTTGTTGAAGACCTTCATCCTCCCTTCACCCCCTGCATTGCCCTTGATCCTTGTGAGAGGTTTATTAATAATCAAGAACATCAGTGATCCTCAAGGATATTTTGGAGGATGTGATATTTCTACCTTCTTATGGACAAAAACTCTAAACCCAGGGTTTTCCCTAGTTGCTTTTCCAGTCAGGCTTTTCCTTGGTGGTTCCTAGGAAATGTGCTTGTATGTTGCCATTGAAGTCTTAAAAGAAATGAAAAACTGTGTCCTTGTAAAGAATTTATCTGATAACAATCTTCTCCCATCACTAGTTTGTCAGACTTACAAGCCAAAGGAATGTTAGCAAAGGGGAGAAGGGACAAGATGTCAAATCTCCCCCTGCCAACCTTCCTTTCTACCTAACATCTGCCAACACAGGGCTGGATGAAGAAAAAATAAGGACTACGCCTGCCAGATGGCTGATGGATAATGGTACCATTGTAAAAATTGGCCAGAGCAGCTCAGACTGCAGCCCTGCCACCCTTCACAGTATGAGACGAGGGCTCAGATGGCTGTCATTCACCTCCAGCCATAAAGTGGGATCTCCCCTCTAAGACCCGAAAGGCCTCATCCTGCCAGGTGCAAAAAGCTCTCTGCAGTCTCCTGATATAAGTAAGAGGGCTCCTTGGCACCACTCTGAAACAAGCATTAATCTTTCGGATTTTTTGTTGTGGGGATTTCAGGAAGGGGACAGCTCTGATTCTGTTGGGGCAAGCTGTTGCAGAGAGAGCGCTGAGATACCTTCTGTAGGACTTTTTCTGGGACTGTCAGCCCTGATACATTCTTAGCTTTCCTATTTCTTTCCATCTCTTCTGCTTATTTATGCTTTCCTGGATTGCTGTCACAGAGGAAGGTTTTTATATTCATTGAATTTATACCTCAGTGACTCAGCACTGGGCTCAACCAGAAACTGAGTTGCCCTGAGGAGATATGGATGGAAGAAACGATTGTGTGTGTGAGTATTTGTTGGCAGGGGACAAGTTCTTCCCCAGCCTCAGCTATTCACGCACTTTTGATTTAGGAAAGCCTGAAGAAAGCTTTCTTATTTCCTCCTTACTGGTGCCGAGCAGAAGCAGGAGCAGACGTCATGCTCCGACACGCTGATCCGTCTCCTTCCTTCATGCTCAGTGGCTTTTCTCCTGGTGCACTCCAGGAGAGCTCAGGGAACTGCACTCCCAGCCAGCTCGAGACTTTGAAATGCGTCAGCTGATCGCTATCTTGTCTCAAATACCTGTCTGGTACAGACCATGTGTGCAGTATTAACTCTGCAAAAGAGGGGCCGGCGCGCTGGAGCAGGATGGACAAGAAGCTGAACTTTAACTCTTTCACTGTGCAGGTCCCTGCTCACTGGTCAGAGCTACCATATGTGAGCAGTACGGGTGCAGGGGGAATGCAGAGCCATCCATGAGAATGCTGGAGGACAGAGGAAGACACTTGTGAGGTGCACCCCAAATGGAGCTGGAGGGGCATGTCAGAATCAGACGAGGTGGGGGTTCCTCCTGTGAAATGTAGTTGATCTGTCAGATGGATATGGGTGGAGGTGAGCTTCCAGGGAACTCTGGATGAGTTAATGAAGAAGAAATTCCCTAGAGATTTATAGGTTTGCAGAGGGTAACATGTTTAAATAATATGGGGCAAACAGCATATTTATTTATCCTATTCTTACTTTCCCCAGGTTGCAGGGCCAGATGTGCATGTGTTCAGACCCAGCTCAGCTGCCAAATGTTCTCATACAATCTTCTAGCTCACTGGCAGCTGCCTTAAGCTGAACAATGCCTGGGGTAGGTCACAGACCTTAAGTATGCCCTTCTTGGAATTGCCATGAGTGTTCATGGAGAATGCCAAATATTTCCCTCTTGGTTGCCATTAACAGAATGAGAGGGAGAAATGTTGCTCAGTGATAAGCCAAGATGTTGTCCACAAAACATTTTTTCTTAAACACACTGTGGGAAGTTTCCACACTAACCATGAGAGCTAAATGCTCTCCCTTGGTTCCTCACATGCAAAATGTGTACAGTAAAGGCTGTTTCCTGCTATAGGCTGCATGGCACTGCGTGACTGTACAGCCTCAGTACCTTTTTGGTACTTTGCTCCTACCAGACTAGATGTGTCCATTGGCCAGGTAGCTGTGTCTAATCCAGAGCCTCCTACTTCACAGTAGGTGTGGAGCAAGACACAAAATAATAAGCTTACCTTGGCTCAGTTATTGGACCTGTCACTGCCATGCAGGGGCACTGCTTTGTCTGCCAAAGGTACACAGAGAACAGTCAGGGGGCACAGTAGGGATTTTAGGTGTTGAAGGGTGGGAAACCTGACCAGCACCAATCAAGGGTCAGGAGCCCCTTATCTGTGGTGTTATTGGAGTGGCAGCTAGAAGAGATTGCTGGCAGTATCTCCAGGCATACCCTGGCTCTTAGCTTGGAACTTAGGACTAAAATGATCTCCTTTTAGTGCTTTCAGGCATTTCTGCACCTTTCTCCTGTTCCAGGATCCTGCTCAAGTTTAAACTCTGTTTTCACTTGGAAATAAAGAGGCCAAAGCCCATGTCTAGTGCACTCTGAGAGAGGAAATGGATGTTTCTGCTGCTACAGAAGATCTTTGTATTCTCCTTGTTCCGGAGGAAACCCACAAAGTTGAACCTTATGCAACATATTTGGCAAAAAAGGCTGTGGCAAGGTTGTGGCTTTGTGACCAGATGAAGTGACACAGGATGGGAAAGTCCCCAGAATTCAACCAGAGTGCAGAAGGGACAGATGTAGAAAGAGGAGAAGACTGCTGTTGTGGTGACATGAAATAACAAGATCTATCAACACAGTGATAGGCTGGCAAAATCCCTCTGCTGTCCCATAAGTGTCTGGCACAGCTTTACCAGAGAGAGAACAACCCAGAAGGTTAAAGGAACGGGATAAAATGAAGGAGGTCATCCAGTGAGTGGTCTGGTTAATGTTATATTGGAGGGCAGTCTCAAGATGTGGTTTATCTCCTCTAGCTATAAACTGTCTAGTGTTTAGGTATTTGCTATAGTGAGCTGTATAGATCTCAGTTTAGGCAGTGGGGAAAGAAGGAATATTTATCCCAGTCTGTCCCAAAGATGGAGGCTATTCCTGCTTGAAAATGTCTACCTTTCTTCATGGACAGAATAATGCAGACAGCCATTTAATTTAAGCATCTAATTTACTAATGGCTAAAGTTGGTGGGATGAACATCAATGTAGATAAGAATGAGCCCTTCCAGCCTTCTCCATCTGATTCATTACATAAATATTCTTCTGTATGCCATTAAAGAAGACATAAAAGTTGTTTTCTACCATGTGAGTAACAATAAGTACTTGACAAGACTTCAGAGGACACCAAGGCCTTTGTGCTGTATTGTTGACAAAAGGATTACCAATGTGGGCTTTTTCTTTTTTCATTTGCAGCTAACAGAAGACGAAACAGTTTTCCAAGAATTCTGGTTTTAATGTAAATATGTCAGTATTTTTTTGGAGATGACAAAGCCTTTTATGAAACTAAGATTTTTAAATGCAACTTCAATATACAAATATCTCACCACAAATTGCTTTTGTATAAGTTCTACAGCAAATATCAGCTTCTTCTGAATAAAACCCCCTCATTTTCTCTGGAAATGTTCATGTCAGTGATGGGGACCACTGTGAGGTCTGGAGCAACTGAAGGCTGTTAGTTTGCTTAATGTAGCACAGTTAGAAAGAACTTTATTCTTTGTTTAAAATGCTCTTGGGGGAAGGACGGAGAGGCATCCCCCGCGTACACAGGCTGGATCCAATGTCACAGGGATTGAATTAATCTGGAGGAATAACAGCCTCTGGTTTGAACTAACTGTGGCTCTAATGAAGGTAGGATGAGTGAGTTGGTGAGGTTGGATATCACAACAGCTGCTTTGCTCTCCACAGAGCCCCACTGCCGTGGACGGGGCAATCCTGTCCTCTTGCAGTTCTTCACACTGGGGAATTGGCTCAGGAACATCCTGAGGCAGGGTGCCAAAGTTTAAACCTCATGGGTCATCCTCAGTGTTCACATGAAGATGTGACAAGAGCAGCTTGCACATTTCAGGTTAGACATGTGCTTCAGAAAGAGGTGAAAATCCCTCTTTCTAGGAATGTGATGAAGGCATTAGGTACATTTCAGTCATAGTTTTATATTCCTTTCTTGTATTTTATTTATCAGTGATCTAAATCAGAGGGTTTCTTTTTAAGTATTTTCTATGAGGAAATACTTCCATGTTTCTGCTCTAGATCTTTGTTGTTTGTGTTATACATCTTTTGAGAGCTGTTAATTCAAACTATGTTTGAGGTCAGGGAGAGAGGCTGTGTACACAATGGCATTTTAGCACTTTAAGTTATGTTTTCTAGCCTCTTCCTAAGAGTCATGTAGTCTCTGTTGGACACCAAGACCTTGAGGCTACAGAGGAATTTGGCACAGGACTCAGGGAACAACTCTCTGAATTTCCCTTTAGAGGTGTTCTTTTCTCAGCACACCTCATTTCTGTCTCACTGAGAAGCCAGTTTGCTTTCACTGAGGTCTGCTGAACTTTTTACAGTTTCCTTAGGGATTCACATATATAATATACAAAAAAACATGACTATAGCTAGGACAGAAGGTGGTACAGAACAACACTATTTAAGTATTTCTGGTGTGGAAAGAAGGATGCTCTGTCAATCTCAAACCACAAAAGGGATTCAGGAAGAAGAATGCAATTTCTCTTCAGTAACTCAGCCAGACAACCAAGGCTAATGAGCTTTTTCCTACTAAATGCAGACTGGAATCCTTCACTGTCACAGACTGATGTGGTCTTCACTTAAGCCCTCAGTCCTTGGGGTGCCATCAGATAGAGGCAGGGTGTTCTCTTTCTAGCACTTCATGAAAAAGTATGGTAGATAAAGGATTATTTTATCATGTTCACTGCTCCTCATGGCACCTGATCATTATTTGACTGTCTCCATTTGAGGTTAGCCAAAGGAATCCAAGAAGACTGATTCTTCCAGTAGGATACTCAAACACTTTTGGGCCTCACACATGGAAGAATCTTCTGTGACTTTGTGACAGATGTGCATGTCATTAGATCAAACTTGGAATCTCTCAGTAAAAAAGGAGGCTCCTAATTATGTCCTACTCCAGGACATTCTGGTTTCAAAGAGGTCCATTGCTCTGTGCAGGATGGAGTAGCTCTCTGGAGGTATGAAACAGCCTCTCTTTCCCACTTGGTGTTTGCAGGGGTGTATGCACCTCTCAGAAACACTGTGTTCAGAATTAGGCAAATGAAGTGGTGATGTCTCTGGTGAGCTGTGTCATGGCATCATCAGGGAAAGGAGATCCTGATGAAGAATATTTAAATGCAATCAATCTCTATGACTTAAGACAAAAAGCATCATTCACAGTCATACACATCCAATTGACAGGGCCTGCCAATACCCACACAAGAGCCCATCCAGATGGATCTTTTTGCAAAGACTGAAAACATACTAAGAAGAAAAGAATTTCAGTTCTTCTGTTAGCCTGAAAACACATGAGCTTTTAGAGGAACTATTAGTATTCTGAACATATGGCAACTCCCTGCGTTGCCTGGGGAAGCTCTTGGCTTTCCAGTAGAAAAGCTGTTAAACCAGTAATGGGGGACTGGGCGTATCAAGTGTTTATGAGTCTCCCATCTGTAGGCCAGACAGAAACATCTCATACTGAGTGTTTTGCAGTATCATCAACCCATCTGCAGAACTGTCTGTTTGACCCCGGGTATGTGACGGACTTGGCAAGAAGCAAAAACGAAACAGGGGTGGTGGGAGGAGAGTGAGAGGTGAAGAAAGGAAGATGGGTGCAAGAGGAAAAGATATAAGGTGTGGAATATAAATAAGCCTGTTCAAATATCACAGAAGTGACATCATGACATTTCTTCACCAAAGTCCTTTACTCTCAAACTCATAAACTAATTAGAGAGGTGCATTTTACAATTCCCTCACCCTACTACATTAAAATCCATTTTTTCAGCTGGTTTGGCCAAAGAAGAGGACTCCAATCACATATTTGCAGGGGAAGGTGTTAGTGCATGGGATGGTCAGCCATGTATCTTGAGGGACCCAGTTCTCACTGGTGAAGGGAATAAACAGCAAAGTAATTTTGGTTTTATTTTTATTAATTTTCTTTTTTTTGGCTGTGGGCAATGTTGAACTTCCCACCCTCTGCAATGCTGTCAGCCTGAACTGTAAGGACATCTGGCATGCAAACAAATTACAGCCCAGGCAAACGCTGTCTTGTAGTTAAGTTTGTCAGTCTTTCCATCTTGTTTCTGCTTTCTTTCTTCCTTTCTTCGTTTCTTCCTTGCTTTCTTGCTTTCTTGCCCTCTTTTCTGTTGTTCCAGCACCTGTCTTTGTAATAAATTAGTGGTCCAGCCGCCTTCGATTAATTCCAGAGGGAAAGAGCTGGAAGGTTACAGTTTGATGACACCCCCAAGGCTAACAGCTAGGCTCATAAAACATGTTATCAATAAAGCATTTCAGTTTTTATGATGGAAACCAATCTCTCACAGTCAGCAATGGAGTCTTAAATACTATTTCATTTCTACTAAAATGGCACTGACCATGACAGTGTATGGTCAATATATTCTCAACACACTTTATATATAATATATATATATATATATAAGGTACATATTCTCAACACGCTTCTGAACATGCTTTAAGTGGCAGGGATGTTTACAACAGCTCGTGAAATCACTGACAGCTGTAAATACCACACAACCATCCTCACTCTTTTCTGATTACTGAAACAATGATTCTGGGAGGGAGAGAGACATAGATCCAACGGATTTTAGAAGTTATACAGCAGGAGGACAGCTCAGAGTCCTCCTTCAGATTTTATTTTCTTTTATGGTTTATGTATGTGACACAATTCTAAAAAAAGGAGAGGTGATGTGGGCAATCAAAAGCCTCCTTTTATCGAACTGTAGCATCAGTGCTAACATCAGTGCCTTTTAGAGGCCATTTCCAGGAAAGAGGGAATCACTTGTAGCTGTTTTCCAGCCTGATCTTCTCATCTTATCCTTTAAAAGACATTTTCCCAGCCTTAGCTTTTCCACAGAATGGATCTTCTGTCTGTGAAAGTGAGACACAGAATAAATGCATCACGTTTAAAATGGATGGGTTTATTTATACTAATTGGTGTTCATGAAGTTCTTTCATAAACCAATGTCAGATTATTCAATAAACTTCATAAGCAAGAAGATAACCCTTGTAAAGAGAACGGACAGAAAAAATGAATAGAGATATTGAGCAGTGAGAACTATGAAATGTAACCATCAAGAGCCTCAGGATTTCAGAGATCTAACAAGTGCTGAGACTGCCTTCCATGCTATAAAGAAGGGAAGCTTTAAAGATAGATTTCAAGGAGGATAACATCACAAATTTGTATATTCATAGTGGACTCCTTAAATGTATATGGGAGCAAAATATGAAAGGAGATGGCTGAAAATGTGAAAAAGCTTTCTACAGCAGTTGATCCTCTTTCATGATTTTAATTTTGTTTTTAAATTTTAATTATTTGAGGCCATGATTGCTGCCAAACTCACTGCTGGGCCTCCCATGTACCCAATGCATCCTGGCAGTCTTCGCTTGGCTGTGAATTCCAGATGAGCTGGGGAATGGCAAGAACTGAGCAGTATGCATAAAGCAACCAGGAGAAATATGGGTTCATATCAGCCTTCCAGATCTTCAGAGTACTGCATGGACTGAGGCTGATGCTGGTGATTAGTTTGGAAGCAAATCTGATTCATTGCTGGCAGGGAGTTTTTGGCTGATTGTTAATGGAAGAGGTAGAATAAATGATATTAAGAGATACTTCAGGATCTTGGGAAGACTGGTTAAAAGATCAGGAGCACAACTACTGTTCTTTATCCTCCCAGCTGTGGGGAATGATGGGGAAAGAAACTGGAAGGCTCTGAGCCTGGTGTCACCAGCAGAATTTTGGGGTTTTTGATCATGGGTCAGCTTACATGACATCATGCCTGCTGGAGACACCCAAGGTACACCGGTCTGAAAGGGGTAGAAAGATCTTTGCACAGGAGTTATCAGGGAACTAAAAGTCTTTTCTAACTGAAATTATTCTGTGATTCTGTGATCTAATCCAAGGAGGGCCAGCAAGACTTGCCCAGATTTGCCTTTTTCTCAAAACTGCCACTTTTATGTATTGCAACAGCAGAAGAACTTACTTTTAGTCACAGAGAGTGAAATTAATTTGCTTCTTTTTGCTGAAGTTCCAAGATGAAGTCTCATTTCCAGTGGGTGGAGTGGTGATACATATATTGCATCTACTATGTCTAAGCAGAGAACCTCCATTTCCAGGGCTGTCAACTGAACCTTCTTCACACTATGGAGAGCACTTAATAAATGCAGAAAAAAAAAAAGTGAAATGTGATCTTGCTGGAATGGGAAGCATCCAAGAGGACTGTGCTTTGGGTTGTAGAGCCTTCACAAGGAGTCAGAACAAATATCCAGACTTCAATGCGAGACCAAACAGAGTTGTTCAGTCCCTATGGAGATGTGATGTAGAACTGGAGAATGTAAACAGATGTGGAGACATTTTGATGCATTTTTGAAAAGACAAATTATTTTCATGCTGCTATATTTTAGAGTTCACTCCATCTCCTTATCAAAAATATGATGCAAAAAGCAATAGTCACTTCATTTCCATTTCTCAATCTGTCTGGAGAGTGAAAGGCACAGTCATCTTGTAGATAAGTTAACAATGGTATCTAACAACTGTTGGGAAAGACTTGGAGAGATTAAGACACTGAAGAAAAAGGAAAGAACTATCAAGAAAGCAAGTGTCTGAAGGAAAGCACCATGATAGATAGAGATCTTGAAATAGCATGTGTTTATATATTATTGCAGGTGGGTTAATTAGCACATGAGAGATTCCAGCACAGCCTCATCCATCTGGAAAAGAGAATTCAAATGGTGAGTATCCAACTAACCCCATATGGATATAAACATTCCATTGAAACAAGAAACTATAAGACATACAATAGGTGGAATTCCGGCATCATAATCTCATCACCCTTTTTTTTTTCCTGGGGAGATTCACTGCATGGAAGGGGCAAGGCTCACACACTAAAAGGCTGGAATATTCTCAGCATCCTTGGAGCTGACTTCTGTGGGTGAACAGAGGGTGCCAATAGCCAAGAGTGTCTCTGTAGCTATGAGTACGATGGGAAGGCCCCTTGTTCAAGGATAACCCAACCAGTTTCAGCTAGCCAATGTGGTCTGTTCAGGTCAATATTATGGACAGCAATAAACAAGAGGACACTGTGTCTCATCAGTCTCATGGATATAACTTTCTGCTTACAGCTGTATTTGGCAAAGGCCTGTAGGTGGTTATGGACTTTGAGTCAGTGGCTGGGCTTGGATGGGAGCCTTCTGGCTTGCAGTCCTGCACTCTAACCATCTAATCTCTCAGCCCAGAGGAAATTGCGGTGTCCCTTTGGGCCCTTGGTAAGACACCACAGCTTTGTTTGTTGAGTGCTTAGCTTTTGATGGGGATATTTGAAGGTTTCACAGATGGCAGTCAGTGACTCTCTGCCCTTTTTCTACCTGGAGGCTGCCAAAGGATGGCAGCAAAGAGACAGGTGTTAGAGGGACATTGAGATATGAAAAGAGGGGGTACGTGCAGTGGAAGAAGTGCTGGAATTGCTTTTTCTGTGAAAGAAAGGCATACTATCTTGGAAAACAAATTATCTGGAATACAATATTTTCTGCAGTTTTGTGTTGCTAAAAAAATGCTTCACTGGCATCTCTGCAACACGATACCCCAAAGCAAGAATATGGTTTGTTATTATATGTGTGGCCAGGAGGACTTCATAGTGGTGGAGGAGACGTCCTCAGCTATGGCTGAGTATTTAGTTTCCATGTCCCTTCTGTCCTAGGATAGCAGTCAGCAATAATTACTTCAGTGGTTTCTACCCTGCAATTCATAACCTCTAGGCACTATACTCAGCTCCACAAATTTGTTCCATGCAGGCCCCTTGTAGCTGGATGACGATTTCCACTCTCTGCTGAGCTTGGTGTAGATTCACATGGGAAAGCTAGAAAAGAAATGCCAGTTCACTGGAGTGGCACTGAAAGTGCCAGGCCAGCTTTCGGTAATGAGCCTCCAACATTTGGAAACAATCCTGAAGTGACAGAGTAACAAACATAATGATCGATCTGAGACATATGATTTAAAGAACTACCAGCCACCAGATCTAGACAGGAGAGGAAAACTGATCACTGATAACAACTGTTATTGACAGGAGTGTTAAGAATATCTCCTGATGACACAAGAGGACAGCCTGTGTCCTTTAAATCTGTTGCAAATTCCTGTTATCTAAGCGTAATTTTCTTTAGAATAAGAAAAGAGGCACTTTCTTTTTGTTTTCTTGTTTAACAGAGCTCCCGTGCCTGACATAATCTTTACACTTGCCTCCCCAGTTAAGTATCTTTTTTCTTTTCCTTCCCTGGTGTTTGCATGAACTTGGTGAACCCTCATCACGTGTGGCAGTGTTTATATTTGCACAGGCTGTTCTGCGTGTCTCTGTTTGTGTTGCCACCACATCTATATGGCTTGGCAGCAGCCCCACGGCTGTGTTTCAGCTGCATATAAATCAGCTTCCCTCCATCCCCCGGTGTTTCCATCTGTCTGTCTTCCCTGATTGCTCTGAAATGTTACAGGGCATGGAGGTTAACCCGTGGCTGAACCCTTCAAATAGAGGTGGGACAAAATCAAACCTGAACCTCTCCTCCAGAAACTCAACTCATCAAGTTATGAAGATGTGGGTTGTTTGTGTTTTTGATGGGAGAGGAAGCACCTTGAAATAGGGACTAACCCCCGCTAATATAGTGTAGTTTACAAATCTGTTATTTTGGAGGAAAGCTGTTGCAGAAGCTCTGGCGTCACCTCTGAACTGTGTAGCTGATCATCCCTTAGACCTTCATTACATGAAGTTTCCCCTGCCTCACACAGATTTAATTTCTATTCTTTCATTAATTATCACCTCTGGTTTCTATAGTTATAATATCATTAGTTCGCTTCTTTCATTAAGGAAAGAGATATGAAAAGAGTCCAAAGACTGATGGCCTGAGGAGCTGGAGGTACCTGGTCATGCAGGAAAAAGGGTGTCAGGCAGAAACTGTAGACACTGATGCTCTCCATGTAGAAGGACATTTCTCCAGGGATCTCCTTCCAGACAGAGTTCACAGGGCAGCTGACTGAATTGCTGTGAACCAGAAATAAAGTTCTAGCCTGCTCAAAGTGTCCGTGTTTTTTTCTTGGCTGGGCCTCTCCTCTTGAAGAATGGATATCCCAGGGCAACAGAAATGGAGCATATGCCTTTGCCCACTGGCACTAAATGGCCAACCCACTAGAGATGAAAAGAACTAAAATGGGGAGTCTGTACTGCTCTCAAATATTGGAATTGCCCATCCCAAGATACTGAGAAACACTGAGAGCACAAAAGACCTGGTAAAGGAACAAAATTGCCATGGCATTCTTCAGTCAGGTGTCAGATGTAAAAAGCAACATTTTCTCACCATCTTTGAATTTGTTTGGTCCTCTGCCTTTCTTCTGAGCATAAAACTGAAACCAGGCCCTTCCCTGCCACATGTAAGTGCTAGGAGGTCTGTATGTGGATACCCTAGCTCTTGAAAGAATACAGTACCAACAACCTAATCTCAGAAACTTTGTAGACTAAATAAGAAAAATAGTGGATAAACTTGAATTGGTCTCCCAAGTCACTCGGAGTCTACATCACAAAGGAGACAATGTCCTGTCCTAGAAAAAATTGATTAAAAATCATGTATGACTGTTCCTACCTCTTTCCAACCTTCTCTCAAACTGGGAGGTGTTTGGGGTTTGTGCTCTAGTTTTTCTTAACTCTCTGGCTCCAAGCTCGAAATCTTCAAAAGTTATGTCAAGTTGGATCTAATGCATAATTTTAATAGATTCCAGAGAATAATGGGTAATGCCTGTTTTGGTACACAGATAAATCCTTAGTAATAGGATTTGTCCTATTACTACATCTGTCTAACAGTTCTTTGTCACTAAATCTTTGTTGGAGAGTGGGGGTGGCTGTGATTTAATGTTTGATGGGAGTAACTGATTCAGAAATTCAGGAAAGGCAGATATCCCTGTGACATAAACATCCCCTCCCATTGTACTTCTAGCTGAAAGAGAGAATCCTGGATTGTTTTTTAATATTGCTGATGTCCCAGATGCATGTCTGAGTAGATGTCATTAAAAATCAGACTTGCAAGAAACTTTGGACCATATCTATCCACAGAAATCTCATAGAACCAGTGAGGTGTTGATATTAACCAGAATATTACTATGAAAGTTCCTAGGGGGCCACAGCAAGCATAGGCTGACCACTGAAAACAGATGTGAGACAAGTGCTTGACAACATTTATATTATTTTTTAATAGAAAAAGTATTAAGGAACCAACTGAGACCTATACTGACATATCTATANTAAATTTTAAGTCAGTGTTGTACAGTCTTTGAAACAGTGCAAGAACAGGACATGACTGACAGTACAGGGCTAGATCCATTGGGATTCAGCATTTAGAAAGTAGAAGAGAAGCAATCAGGTGTCAAAAGACAACAGTAGGTTAGATCACAATGAAGAGACATCCTTCCCACCCACTGGGGACTTTTCTGCTTCTCAGAATGAGATGCAGCTGTTCAGGCCTTAGGACAGAAAAAAAAAAGGTGCAAGAAAAGATTGATCTGGACACAAATCCCTGGCAGGGACTGGTGAGGATAGAAATCTGGAGAGTTCAAGTGCTGTGTTATAGCCAAGTTGGGGGCTGGGAGAAACATTCCCTGCAGAAGGGATGCAGAGTTTGCTACAGAGATGTGGAGATTGCAGATTTTACCAGGGGTAGAAATAAAAGTCGTTTGTGCCCCTCAGACTAACTCGAGGAGCATCACTCAACCTGAGAGTACTGGTCTGTGTGCTGAGTTTTTTCAGCTGGACATGCATTTACAGCTTTGACTTTCTTGTGTTTGTGCATTTTGTAAAGCCATTATCATATTTTATTTAACTTTTGTAAAAAAGATTCTTAAGTCTAACAAAATTATAGCAGAACTGAAGAGAGTGAGATAGATAAGCAATAAGGCAGAGACAAGAGGTGGAACTCGAGAGTAAAGCAGAAATAAACCCCGACAAAAAACTTGGGCAGACCTGAAGATGAGACAGAGCTGTGCCAGAGCAAGTATTGACTTATACACTTTAATCCATAAACTAAAGGCAAATGTACATCTTGATTAACACTCTACACTCCCCTCCCCCAAATCATACTCAGCTAGCCCCTGCTTGAACCTGGGGCAGAATCTAATACCAATCCACTATGCCAGGCATCCCACCAGAGGCATCCCGTTAGCATTGCTGTGGATGAGAAATGAAGGGGAGGTGCAATGCAATTAAAGGTGACAGAGGAGGAAATACATTTCCCTTTCTGTCCAGCCCAGGGAATTCAGTCCTGCAGATAATTACTGAAATACCTTCCAAAACAGGAGAGGCTATAGCAGGAGAGGCCATTCCTCAGCATTCAGATATAACCAATGGTATAGGTAGTGTCCCTAAGTGGGATATGCTGTCATAGGGGAGGGAGTTAACATTAATATCCACTATGCTTAGAAGGGAGTTTCCCTCTCCTGCAGAGTTTGGCAGCAGATATTAGATTCCTTCTCTCTCATTTTGAGGTCCCACAGTCCAAGTTTAGAGGAGCTGGGCAGTGCTCTAAAAGGCTCCTTCTAGTCTGCAGTGAGTTTGAAAGTATCATTCAGCTCACACTGAGACTGCTGGTGGGGCATGGGTGCAGCCACGGCACCAGGAGGTGACCTCATTCCCAGGGAGAGGAACAACAGAGCAGCTGGGTCACTGAAGCCAAATACTGCAAAACTGAATTTGCTCTCATAGTGTATACAGCACCCACACGTTTGCATACATCTACCCTGAACTCAAGTCCCTGGAACTCTTTTGGAAAAGAATCAACAAACAAACAAAAAAGCAAACGAGCCTAAAAGCTACAACTTGCAACGTGTCAAACCCCAGGAAATACCTGACATGTAATGTTTGTCTCATGTCCTTTCTATAGCAAGAAATGTTAGGAAACTGTTTTGGTCCTCCAAAGAAGTGAGCTGTGTGCTCTGTGCAGTAAGGAAAGGCAGCCCCTCCAACCCCCTCATGATCCCCAAGCCTTCAGTGCAGGGATCAGCGCAAGGAAGGATGCCAGAAAAAAAAATATGAGATTACCTCTCAGCAAAGCCCTTTGGCCTGAATCACTGACATCTTTGATTTAAACAGTAATTTAAAACATGCATGATGAGAAGTCAGGGAAGGGATCCAGGAAGGCCTGGGGTCCAGCCAACCTGGTGTATCTGCCAATTCGCTATTCAGAAGGTAGGTTTGCTAGGAAGGGGCAGGATCATGGCTGAAACCTGTCATTGCCTCAGCTAAGCCACAAGACCCTCATTCAGAAATGACCAGAGATTGCCTGGCTGAGCCAGCACTGCCTTGCTGGATGCTACGCCTCTGCTCTGCTGCTCCGCTGCTCTAAAGCACTGTATAAAAGGGTGTGGGTAAAACCCTTCCATGCTCCCTCCAGCTGGTCAGAAAGCCCTGCTGATGTGTGCCCTGTGAATTTCTCTCTGGGCCACCGAAGCCAGTGGCTCAGTGATGAAGCTTGAGTGTGAGGATGGCAGGCAGAGGCAGCAGGAAAACTGCTGAAGGACCCGAAAAAATCTGGATTTAGGGAACCACAAAAGGAGCATACATACAAAGAATATATATCCCAGGCAGCTTTTTTGCACTCTTCTGTCTCTCCCAGTCCAGTGGCTTTCCTGAGTGATGCTACTGGCACCTGCCTCTTGACTTGCAGAGACGAAAGACAGCAGGGTAAATCCATCTTAACTGACAGATCCTAATTGCTTGATCTCAAAGAAAGAAGTATATGGCTCTAGATAAAGGTTTTCCAGGTTGAGCACTACTGCAAAACTGACACAGGCACGCTGCTAGTGGAGGCCCAGATATAGAATAATCAGTGGTTTCATTTTATTGAAGGAAGAGGTGAATTCTGATCCAGCTCTGAGTCTACACTCTGGCTCTGGTCCGCCATGAGTACCACTGGTGGGTAATTGCCTGTTGGGCTTAGATGCCAATATGTTATTCTCATACAAATTATCTTTTTCCTTGCCAGGCAGTTTCAGATTCTGCCCTGATACTGGTTGTGTCATTTTTCCTCTCCTGGGTCAGGTTCAGGTTGGAAACTTATTTCTTGAAGAGGGCAGACAGAAGAAGAGGTCTCTGACTTTGAATCAAATTCTGTATGATAATGACTCAGTGATCATAAATCCTTCAGGGCCTGAAACCTAGCAAGGGAATAAAGGAAGAAGCTCTGTCTCCCTTGGATCAAAGGGAGGGAAAAAAGATGTGAAGAAGACAAAAGGTGCTGCAGGGTATGTGAAAATCAGAGCTCCCATACATCTTGCTGAAAGCTGCCAAAGTCGGGCTCTCCACAGCCATCCTGTATCTACGCAATGCAGCGATGGGAGCGATTTTAGATAAGATCAGGCCTAGGGAGAGCATGCCCAGCTCTGTTTCTTCCAGCAGAGCAATATGGAAACCCAGTGCTGGGAAACCGTTTTTCTGTGCCAGTAAAGAGTCAGGGAGTTGTGTGCAACCATTCAGGAGCCTCCGCTCCCACGCATCCTCCTGCTCCCGCCCTGAAACCCTGCCAGGACGGCAAAGGAGGAATTGATTTAAGTGCAGTAAGCCAAATAAATAGATAAATACATAAATAGATACAATAAATTACACCCTTCCTACCTTGCTCATCTAAAGAAAGAGTGAGGGACAGGAATCAAATTCAGGAGGAAGTCATCTGCAGGTGTGCAAAGCTGGGCAGTGGGTGCTGACAGCTCTGGTAAACATGATATTTATTCCCTAGGAGAGAATTTCAAACTGCTCTTTGTGAGACCTGTCACTCACTGTCTCCTGTTCTCAGCAGTGAAATCTCTCTACTGCGAGCTCATCGGGGTCAGACTGCAGTGGAGGAGTCCAGCTTGAGTTTCCCCAGTGTTTTGGTTCTCATTTTGATGAATTTGTTTCTGAAAGAATGCTGCAGAAAAGTGTCCCCTTGGCTGAGTATGACCCACTGACAGTCATTTTGCTTCCCCATTTGCCTGTGTCGGTGGCAAGCCAATAAGTTCCCAAGCATTTTGTCAGATGTCCACGCAGCTGAACAGGCTCTTCTTCCATGGTCACTGGCAAATTGCCTGGGGAAAGAATATAAGAAAGTTACAGTTCTAACCATCCTGTAGCTGGGACTTCCCAATTCCTGTTAATGAGCTCCTTAAAGCACTAGCTGAGAAGGCTGCCCTATAGACCTTGGTGTTTAATAGGCACCAGCCTCAGTAAATCATCCTGTTCCCTGCATCTGGCATCCTCAGCATTCAGTATCAATAGAACTTCTCATGGGAAGTGTGTATAATATACAAAAATTCAAGCAGCTCCTTTGACCTTCCCCAGACTGACCCTACTATTTGAGATCTGGTCTCCTCCAACCATGCTGTATTCCTTCCTGCTTTATACTGTCCTCAGCTGCCCACACACCTGAAAAAATGCCAAGATCAGGTCTCTAATCCATGGATTGTTCTTGTGAATTCTCTCTCAAGAAAATAATCAGAGATCCGGTGACTACATTTGCCCTTGGAACTCATCTACTCCTTGGAATTCAGGAGGAAGCTCAGTGTCCAGAATTGCCTGGGGACACAAACACATGACAGAAAAGAGGAGTTTTCTTATCCTGCTCTTGCCAGGTATTCAGCTCCTACTCTGTTCAAATACAAATGCCCTTTTCCTCTGTGCGTCATCAGCAGCAGAACTGAACCACCCAAGTGAACAGTTCTTTTTCACTTCATCACATAAAATGTTGAAGTGATATTACAACAGAGCTAAATTCATCTTTGCCCTGACACCAAACTCCCACAGAAGGTAATACAAGGGCTGAGAATGGAGAAGATTTAGGGTCAAGATGTTTCCAGGTACCACCTAATTCAGTTTAACACATTGACCAATATCAAACTGCAGCTGGGATAAAACTGAGGGTAGTTCTAGCTGCTTTAACACCTCTTGTGGGGTCCATACAAGCTTCTCTAGCCTTTAGAGAAAGAAGAAAAAAATATTCTCTACTGTCTGTTCTTATGCCAGCATTTTCCTGCCTTCTCTCAGAGCAGTAGACTTGTTTTCTAATCCCAGTGTAGATTGGGAGCTATAGATCAGGATTTCCACACCCAGGAATGTTCTAGAACTGTAGCAGATTAAAAAAAAGTAAAATGGATACTAAAACTGGAGAGAAAAACTATGGATTTGACAGAGACACGTATCTTCATCTACCTGTACCTCTCTTTGTCTCACACTATTACCTTGGCCCCTCTCTCTCCACTAGTATCTCTTCCTCTTGTCCCCAGAGGCTGACTGCTCTTTCCTCAAACTGCCTAAACAGCTGACATTAAGAGACAGTAAGTGAAGAACAAGTGTTTCCCACCTGTGAGCAGCTGAAAATGGTATGCTCTCATTTCAGATCCCAAGAAAGGCCAGTGAGCCCCGAAGTGGATTTGTTTTTCTTAGTGTACTAGTTACTCTAAGAGAGATATTCTCTCTCTTTGAGAAACCCACTTCTAATAAAAATAATTCATTCCACTCCTGAGTGAAACCTCAAAATGTCCAAATTTGCTGGAAGTGGGTTTCTGACCTTTCAACGTGAAAGATGAGCTGGCACATTTCCCTGGGAAACCTTGCTTTCAGGCAAACGGTTTGACAAAGTCAACCTGTTCCCGCAGAACCTCTCCAGTCTGGCCACTGGTGTTTCCAGCCAAGTCCCCCCTCCTGCCCCACTCCAGCCCTCTCTGTTACAGCCAGAGAAGAAAGCCTTAGTGAAACAGAAGGATACCTTCTTGCTTTCAGACTGGAAATGAAACCAACATTAGCCTATTTACAGGGGATCTTCATGTGGAGGCTCAGGCCAAGAGCAAATGCCAAATAGACCTGGGGTTAGCCTTTCCAAGCAGCAAAAAAGCTATAAACGTGGCCCTAAAAGAAAAAAAAAGAAAATAGAGAAAAAAAAAAATTAGAGAGAGAGAGAGAGAAAGAAAAGAAGGTAGATTTAAAAAAAAAAAAATAAAAAAAGGCAGGTGCTATTTCAGCAGAGTTCCCTGCTCAGCAGTTTTCTTTCAAAGCTTTCCAGTCCCACTGTTTGCTGAGTTGCTCTGGGCTCAGCTGCAAGGCAGGCCAGAAAGTACATGCACGGGCCATTATTGCTGGGCTGGCTTGGCGTGGCTTCTAACCATGTGCGGATGCTCTTGCATTGTCTGAGCCTCCTGGCAGGCTCCCAAGGGGGCTTCTTGTTTGCACTGCCACATCTGTTTGAAATTCTGGCACATCTCAGCCTGAGAAATATGGTTTGTGGTGTCATAGCAACCACTTTTTCTTGATCTGACAGGCAAGGCAACGTTATGGAGGCCTGGGAAGTGCTCCTTGCAGATCTGGTTGCAATGGATAGAAAGCTCATGAGGCTACTGATCACGTGTATAACCTGTGGGAGCTTTTTTCCTTCCCTTGTTTGCTATCTCCCAATGTGCCTTAAATCACTGTACTTGTGGCAGTGGGTTAGTTCAGAAGTTTGAATGAGACCATCAAACCTATTCTTGAAAGTTCAAAAATGTCCAGCTTGGGCCTCTGTTGCCCAGCTGCAAAAGGGAAAGACATCATAGGTCCACAAACCAAGACCATCTTGGTACTAGGGGATATGGGGCAGAAATTTGTCTTTCTGTTCCCATTGTAAGAACGTTAAGCTGCCTAAGGGGGGCTTGCCGAGCGCGTCTGTCCTTTTTCCTGAGGAGGGATGTGAGGTGGAACGTGTTGTGTGTGTTTCTGCAGCAACCCTGTCTTGGACAGAGCCACTAAATATATCCTCCACCACTGGAGTCTGAGGTGAAGGAAACATCCTGAAGCTCCAGCCTGAAGATAGATGGGAAATTTCGTTAATCTTACCATTGTTAATGAGTCAAGGCATCCTCTACCTTTGGGCTGGGCAGTGTTGCTAATTAGCATGCAGTCATCAGTAGTAAAGGTGTTTGCTGGGTCTCCCAGTGAAAGTCATGTGAATTTGTCCTTCCTTGGCTGCTCTATGCCCAGTGCCATGTAACTATAGCCAGGGTGCAGAGGCCATGGCCTCCTGCCAGCTCTCCCTCCTGTCACACCTGGTGTTAGCAGGAATGTAAACGTTTCTCAAAGACAAAGGGAACAAAGCCACCTGAATATTTTCCCCCTGGAAAGGAGCCTGGCAGGAACCACGGGAATGTTCCTCGAAGCAAACAGTACCAGAGGAACTGAGAAAGATGAAATCCTTGCCACCAGTGCCTGGCTCCAGGCTTGAGGCACTGCAGAAAAGGTTTTGTGTGGAGACACAAAAGGAGCACTGAGCCCCAGCGAGAGCAATCTCTGAATGCAGGTGCTGTTGGGGTGGAAGGGTGGGTGATCTCCCTCCAGGGAAGCTCCTTGCCTTCCTGAAGAGACCAGCTGCCAGGTGTGACTTTGCTCTCCTGCAAGTGTACAAATGGTGGCTGAGTGGTATGGATTTGAACAGTAGTAGGCTGAGCTGAAAGCAGAACATTTGTTGTATAACTTAAAAGTAGGTCAGAGACAGGTTATCCCCAAGAAATGGACTTGGCTTGGCCAAGAGGAGTGAGTATTTGCAGGGCTGTTAAAAACTTGTGCTTCCCCAAAGAAAAGCATTAACAAGCAGGGGAGGAAGGGCAGTGAATCCAATTAAAAACACACGGCAAGGCAAAAATGAGAGAAAAAAGAAAACAGATTTTTTCAAAATGCCTTAAAAATATACAGTGGGATAATCCAGACTTGTTTGCCATAAATGAGGAGGCAATCACAGTTCAACACAGGTGTCCAGGCCCGGAGGGAAGGCAGGAGAGAGGGCAGCCAGACAGCAAAGAGAATAATTACAGACTCCGTTGAGGGTATCAGCGCTTATTTTGGGGTATGAGTCCAACTTTGCTGTGAGGATTCCATTTGGAGGCATGCCATGGAGAAAACTCTCAAGAAATATTGACTATTGCTACCCACAAGGCTGTGAGGAGCTAGAGTTTTCCCAGGTCTGACACCAGCCTGTGAAGTAGAGCATACCCTGCTAAGCCCATGCCTCAGTTTCCACACCAAGATTCTCCCCTGACAATAAGATCCTGATAACTTTGTCACACATTCTGAGAGCTCTGTAGGGAAAGCAAATGTAAAAGCAGGACAGCTATCATTTTGAAGATACTGGAATAGCTGACTACTGTTCTGGTCTTCTTTATGAAATTCCTTGCCTGAAGGGCAGCATCCTCTGTTGTGATCATCCCAAAGACTACACGAAGTTCCCATACAGTCAGCCAGGGGTACAAGGGTGCCCATTAAGGAGTGATGGCTGCATGAATTTGAGTAGAAAATGCAAAATCTCCCCAGTTCAAGCCAAATCTTTCTCCAATGACTTGACACAACAGAAACCAAACAAATGATATGGAGTGAGTTACTTTCTTTCCCTCCCTCCTTTTTCCTGTTTTACATCATGTTTTACTATCAAAATGCTTCAAATTCTCTGGTATCCTGGTGTCTCTTGCTGAAGCATGACTATAACATACCCATTGAGCTTTACTGGGGCTTCTTTAAATTCTTCTTCTACTAAGGATATCAAAGAAACTGTGCGTGAACTCACAGTTCTTAGGGAAGGTTTTTGTCTAGAAAAGTGCAGTGTAATGGGAAGTCTGCTGTTGAGAAGGCTGGTCCCACCTCTGCATTTGAGATGACTTACACAGGTTCTGGAATTGTCTTCTAGCTGAAGAAAATGGAGATACCATGGGCATTGTTCTGTGAACAAATAGGGCAGTAGCTGTGAGGTGAGAGTTAGAAATGGGTAAGTCTTGACTGAGGTCTCCCAGGCAGTGTGAGATAGAAAAAAATCTTGCTCTGGTCCTTGAACATGAGTGCAATGAAAGTGGAGGAAAAAGATGATTCTGCATGGGAAAAAGAATTTGTCAATCCCTTAGTTTGGTGGATGCAAGAAAAAAACTTGCTTTACTTTGTGCTGGCTCTTCATGATGTGGAGAATGCCATATTTAGGGAGGAGAAATGCACATTTTCTGATATAATTCCTCTATATGTAAGTAGACAGTTACTTTTGGATGTGGTGATTCATACCCAGATCTCTGCTGACTCCACTGATTACATCTGCAGTGTAATGTACAACCTCTACAATGGGCTTCAGAGATCACTTAACATGATTAATTGAAATGAGGTTGTCAGTACCATGTCAGATGTGTTGCATCCACATTCTGTCAGTCCTTGGGCTGTGAGCCAGTGCCATCCTACCACCAGCTGGGATGAATTTGGGCCAGAACTGTGATAGAGCTGCAGGATGCTCTGTACTTTGACCAGGGCAGAGCTGCAGCAAGGATGGAGGGAGAGGGGTGCCCAAAAAAGGAGGTAAATGTGACTCAGGCCTCTGCCTGCCAGGGCTGTTGTCAGAGAGGAGTTGCAATTCTAAATCAGAAGGAATTTCTGGGGGCTGCATGTAGCTTGGGGTAGGGCAAGCTGTGAATGAAAGGGGAATCAAGCTGCTAATGCCTTAGGGATTAGGTGCCTTGCAAATGAGCTGGTTAAGATAATTTTTTCTTCTGAATTTACCTGACATCAGCCACTCTCAAGATACTTGCAAGGTACTTGGCTAGAAAAAGTACAGGTGTGTTCCAGTGCAGCTGTGTCTATCCTGCTCAGTTAGGGGCTGGGAAAAGTTATTGCCTCTTCCAAGAAGAAAGCAGGTTTTTTTTTCCTGGGACAGGAGAGATTGAGGAGGGGTTTGACCTAGAGGGCTTGTATGGTCTAAGTTGAGCTGGGAGCCAGCATTATTGTGGGTTTTCCAAGATCCTGACTCAGCTTTTGACCTTTGGCAAATCATTGACCTGAGTCAGAGCAGCTGGAAAGTTGAATAAAACTTAGTCTGGAAGGAAAAGTAAAGATGCTGGATTGAGCTGAGCTGTCAGCCTTCTGTATTTGGGCAAAGTTTTGTTCAAAGATAGAAATAGCCTGAACTGCCGTGCCTGCCTCAGGGATTTATATGACTTTGGATCATCCCCTCTGTTGCTGCTCTGAATTAATATAGGGAAGGAATGTGAGATGAAATGAACTGTGATTAGCACTGTTATCAAGATATATGTAATTCAATAAATCAGAAATCTTGATGGACTTGCTTTTTAACTAGTCAATTAGGATTTCTCATGGGGAGCTGGAAGAAATTCTAAAGAGAAGTTGCAAAAAATACTTTTATCTTCTTTTAATTGAGCTTTAGAAAGAAGTGTTCTGTTGAGGAGGGATGGGTCTGCAGAAGCAGTAGTGGAAATTAATCAAGTGTAAGGATTCCATGCCTGGTGTTACTGCTGATTTCTTACATGGGTTAGGGCAAGATGCCCAGTCTCTTCTCCTTCCCATGCTCCAGATGTAAAATAAGGCAACCATGTTTGCGTGGAAAAGTTTTGAGACTGTCCATGCACATATACGTTGCACTATAATCCAATTAATCCATGAAGTGAAATCAGATGGATACTCTCAGGTCATTGCAAAGGGAATCAAAAGCTCTAGAGATCTCTGAATGAAGGATAAGAATTTCCTCTCTTCTAATTTTTCTTCTCTCAAGCACCGCACGAACAAAAATTAAAACCTGGCTTTCCAACAACTAAATTTCTCTCATTGTTTTCAAGCTTCAAGTGAAGGTTTACATCAGATGTTTTTTAATTCACTCTCTTTCCTTGGATTAAACAGGAATTTCAAGAACAGAAAGACATCTGTATACATCACTAAGCAATGTGGTCTTGAACACTGCTGAGTTCTCCTTTCTGCTGCTCCTCACATCAAGTCCAGTGGTGTTAAATGTGAGAAGTTATGTCTGTCTGAAAGCCAAGATAACTCTCAACTTGTGTTGATCATTCACAAGGCTGGAGAGTGGGACTCACAGTTATTCAATGGTGCTGTACTGAACAGTAAAGGCACAGTGTTTCCAATTAAGAGGTCTGATAGTAAAAGAAGATTTATGGAAAAGATGGCAGATTAACAGAAAAATGCTGGCCCAAGAATTTTGAGGGCACTGACTCAGGGAGACAGATAACTGCAGGCTCCCTCGGGTCCACCAGCTCCCCTTAGCACATGGCATTCATTAGGAAACCCCAAGAGAAAATGTTTGGCCCATAAATGTGAGACTGCCTTCCCTTCTTCACTGAACCTTTAAACAGTTAACAGCACTCTCTATCTTCCCTGCAGCAGAAGCAATTCCCAGACGTTGAAGCATTTCCATTGCAAAACACAGCTTGGGATTCTGGACTCGGTTATTTGTTTGGAAGATGCAGACAAAATGAAAGTGTAGCAAACTCATACCAGATTGGATCCACTTCAGAAGCTGCCAAACAGCTGCCAGTGCTGCCGGGTCAGAAGAGCTTGCCAGGCTGTTCCCTGGGGCAGGGGGTAGATTTTAATGGGGGAACCTGGGATCTGGAGATGAACTATACAGCTATCCTGGAACAGAATATGCTGTCTACTGCATTTTCCCACCCACAAGTATATAAACATGCCCCCTATCCCCCTTTCCAGGCTGAAATGCAGCTGATCTAGAGCATATCCACAAAAAAAAGAAATGAAAAAAAAAAAAAGAAATGCCACTGGGCAATTAGCAGTGTCAGTTCAGACAAAAGAATATTCGCAACTTGAGGACTTGGGGAAGAGCAAGAGTAAAAAGAACAGAAAGAAAAAATCTGTGGGATGCCATGTAGCTCAATGCCCTGCTAAAAGCCCTGTTTTTAACCTCTGGGTCACTCCTTTCAGCCCCACTTCGCTTAGAAACATTGGAGAGTGCATGGAAGCTGCTCCTCTGTAGTCCAGGAAGGAGGAATGTCTTATTAGCCCAGGTGAACAGGCAAACTGCCTCATTGAGATAGTAAGATAGATGTTAACTGCAAAAGTAAACTTTTTGAAAGCATCTGAGAAGTCCAGTCAGTTGGGAGTCTTAAGCTACAGCATGGGAGTGTTCTTTTGCTTCTGTCTTAGAAAAACCAACAAAACACACAAAAAAAATCAAAAAACAACCCAACCCAAACCCCCCAAAAATGTGTCTAGGGAGATCTGTAGCTCAGACACTTCGGCACCTTTCACCAGCCTGAAATGAGTTAAAAAGAGAGAAACAAACAAACAACTTAAATGGGATACTGAGGTTCAAAACAGTTTGGAAAGAAAGGTTAAAAAAAGAGGGGTTCTTTTTTTGCTGGATTTAGATCTGAAAGGATTCTTGTTTCATTTTTAATACATAGAAAAGACAAGGAAATATCTTTCTCTCTTTAGGGACTTATGAGAGCTCACCTTGTAAATCTGTCTATTCAGAAAGGTACAAACTCTTCCATACGTCATTAGTAATGTATGTCTTCAGCTTCCCCTGATCTCCCACTTGTGTGAAAGGGAGCTCTCCCTCTGTTATCAGAGATTAAGCAGAGACAACAGAAAAGAAATCCAACAAAAGTGAGATTAAGTTGGTAAATTACAATGCAAAGGGTTTTGGAAAGGCCATCCTCTGGGGCTGCTTGAAATTTTCCATCAGAATATTTTTCAGTGGAAAATTGCCTTTCCAAAAAAAAGCAAAGTTGTTTTATGTTAAGTTATGACCAATCTCTCAACAAGGCTTCAGAGTGTGGCAGGAGGCCTGGAGATTCAGCTGGGAAATCTTTGGACAGTGTCTCCTGGAGGCTGTCACTGCTGAGCTTTGTGACCCCGTTCTGCTCCAGTGCTGGGCCTGCCGTGTGAAGTGCATTTCTCACAAAGCACCATGGTGACACGACTTCCATGGTGCATGGCATTGTCTCAGCAAGAGAGGGGACCATGCCACACCATGAGAGATGTGGGCCAGCCAGGAATGTCAGCTCACAGGGAACAGCAGGGACACAAAGCATACCAGCTACAACTCCCATGGGGCGGCATTTCTGAACTGAAATGGAGGGCTCTTGGCCAAAGATTTTCATTGTTTGGTGCAATCTCAATATTTTCCATGGGAAAAGAAAATAAAAACACAATAATATTAATAATAGTAAAAAAAAAAGAACAATTTTCGGCTCAGATTTTTCCAATCAGGGTTTGAGAAATCTCAAGGACTGAGTTTCTATTAAGAGAATTCTTTCAGGAACCCTATAAAATTAAGAGTAGGAACCACACATTGTTTGGGACCAATCAGACCATTTGACTAGGATCATAGAAGAGGTCAGGGAAGCCCATCATGTGTGGATCAGGCTTGGATTGGATTATCAATAGCCAAGCAATGTTAAATCACATAAGGCAATAGCAGCCAAAAACTAGCCATGGACAAGTCAGTGTATTTGTGTTTAAGGTTTAGTGTGTGGTGGTCATGGCAAAAGCCAGCATGAAGAATGAGATAGTGACTGTCTTCATATTAGGACAACTCCTAATGAGATTTTTTCCCTTAGATCATGTTGTCTCTGACTTTCTCCCTTCTCTTGCCCCAGAAAGACCTTGTTAAATTACCTATTTCAAGAGCTGAACATTTCAAGAGCATGAACAGTTAACATTGCAAGTCCTCAACAAGACAAGAGTGATCAAGAGAGAGAGGAAGGGAGAGGGATTTGTGTCTGTAAATTGCAGAGACACAATACTCACCTTTCACTTATGCTCAGTTTCAAGTTTCTGTTGAATAGCATCCGATACCTTCCATTTTCCATAAGTGAATTAGCCAAACAACAGACAGACAATAGAGACAAATTGGCTAAGTCAGAAAACGTTAAATGAAAATGAGCTGGCCATGGGAAGGAGGGAGAGGAAATGTTGAGGAAGCCTTTACTAGTAAGTGATCCTTGCCTGTATTTTTTACTTGGTTTCCAGGTAAACTTGGGAACTGACACATGAAGGCAGTGCCCTGGGAAATCTTCACAAGGGATTATATGTTCTGTAGCCCTTTGCAATTACACCTACACTGTGTCATTTCAGTCTCCTTGGGCTGGGTCTGTACTGGGGTGTATTTTTCCTCAACTCTGGTGAGTAGTGACCTTCCTTTGGGTCATTATTTGTGGTGCTGAAGGAAAATAAGTCTCTCTCTCTTTCTCTGTTTGTATATTGAGAAAAGAAATCAAAGTAGGTGGGATTGTGTTGAGTTTTAGTGCCAAGATGAAAGGGTTTCTACAATAACCCATCACCTGAAACAATACTTTCCTGAAACAAAAGTTGTGATGTGCTCAGGCCTGATTCTAAGACTTAGGTGTTATTCCAAGAGTGATATAAGTGATAAAGTGTTCTTTAACTCTTCTCCCTAAAAGAAATGTTTTAAGTGTTTCCTGAAAGGTTGTTCTCAAGGGACTTAATCTCGTGACTGACAAAAGAGAAGTGGAAGGAAAATGTTAGGCTTTCTAAAAGGCTTTCCACCCAACATGTCAGAAGAAAGCAAAGCATGACCTTGATAGCGTAAATTAAGGAAAAGGGTGGGAATACAGCCAAATCATAAGGAAGCATAAAAATACAATTATGCTTTTAGTATCCTCTAAATTTTTGGTATTTTGTTGTTTCCTGGCTGGTGATGACAAAATTCATCAATGATGGATTGATATAAGTGATGCTAGATATAAGTGAAAGGGAGGGATTTCTGTGGTCAAATTTTTACTTGTGAGATTCAACCAGAGGCCCTGAAATCTTGATTTTTTTTTAATATAAGATAATATTCATAAGACCGTTCATCACTGCAAAATTTTCAAACTGTGCTAAGTCAGGAATTTAAAGAGATAGCCAGAAAAAAAGTAGTGATAGCAATTTAAATAGAAAACCCTTATGTCCATCTGTGGAAGTCCTGAAGCTTGAGCTGGTGGAAGAACAAAACACTCCCTATTTACCCTGTTCATAGTTTTTTTCCCTTGGCATCTGCTATTAGCCACTGTCAGCAGTGATGCTATGGAATAGAAGGATCCAGTATGTCATGGATTGTCTGTTCATGTCTTCTTGTAATAGAAAAAAAGTGCTGTGTTGTTTGAAGCAAACTGCCCTATGTGACAGGCACAAAAAAAGCGTTTCCCTATGTTTTTAGGACACTCCTCAGCGGAGCCACTGTCACCATAAAGCACATTTTCTTGGTCATTGACTTCTCCCTCTACTTCATCTGTCCTTACAACTGTTCAACATTTTTCTCTACCTTGGTTCAGCCATTGAACACAGAGGGGGCACCTTATCCAGCGCAGCTGTCACTGAAGGGCACCAAAAGCCTCCCTCTCCAAGGACACCACTGCCTTGCAGCTAAAGGCAGCACTGCAGCTCAGGCTGAACAGACATGAAACTGAATCAAACTCATCAGGATCCTGCATTGCAGAATATCCATCAAATTTTCTGATCTACTCATAGAGCCCGAGCTGCCAGCTGAAACTCCTTACACCCTGCTGACATTTCCCTCAGGAATAAAACTTTTTGAGGTGTGACTTCCAAAGACACAACCACCACCAGACTGCAGTGGGTATGTCCTTTCCAAAATGTAAACCAGCACAAGGAAGCTGAACTGGGGCATCCATCCAATGGAGTGAAGTGTCCTCCCTATTCCAGTTCATCCCTAAACAAGCTGACCTAAAACCTTTCTGACCCTGGCAGAGATGTAGGGTAGGTGCCTTCCAAGCCTCAGTAATTGGCAAGCAGTATAACCATAGGAGAAGAAGCAGCTCAAGTGCCTCTTGGCGATGGTTGAACTGAGCTCAGTGCAGTCTGAGTGTTCATCTGGGCTTCCCTGTCTGTCCAACTGCATTGACTCAGGTCTCTTAGCTCAGACCACAAGAGCACAAAAATCTTGCAGCTTGTTTGGCTGTGAGGTAACAATTTCTTTGGGAGGACTCATTCTTCTTGGGAAGGATCTTCCCCAATTTCCTAAAGGAAATTAGACTTGAGCAATTGTATTGTCGGTATTTGTACGTGCCAGTGTGTTCCCCTCCAAACAACTGTCAAATTTCTTGGCCAAGTGATAGAGTTCTAAGAGATCTTTCTGATATAAACAAAAATAGGCACCCAGAGAGAGATACAGAGAGATACGTGGTAGCACAAGTTCATATGTTTAAATTAAGGGTCCTGAGAACAGGAAAAGTTTCAAACTGAGGTCTTCATTAATCACCAGACACAAATCAGTGGGAATCCAGGCATCAGTAGTACTATGTAAAAAAAAGTTTGTTTGTCCAGCATTTCTTCCTTTCTTTTTTCTTTTTTTGTTTGAATCTGTACAGCACCTAGCATGTTGGTGTACAGAAATACACTTGTAATAACACAGCAGGAGAGTTGGCATGCAGAAGGGATCATGAAGAGGGAAGAAACCATCTTCGCAGGCAGCTTCTTCATTTTGCATCAGTTTTTAATGTTAGGCCAACTCAGGGTGCAGGGGTGAGAGAGCAGAAAGTGAAGAGAAAAAAAGAAACAAATAAAAATCCCACAACCCCAACAGCAGAAACCGCAGACAAACCAAGAAAACAGCAGCATGTCCAGAGACTGCGTGCTCCTCAGCTGAAGGGCCTGTTTCATACTCATCTCTGTCTTGTGTCCCAGACTCATGTCGCCTCTGAGGCTGAAATACTGGTTCCTTATTCTGAAAATCGAGTCTCCTGGGCTTTGGTAATATTTTCCAGCCTTTCTAAGGTGTCTGCTTTAATGAATAAGGAAATAAGAAGACAGACTGACTCTATGGGCACGGAGATTGGTTACCACTTACTTCATAGTGACTAAACAGACAGAATGAGAAGAAATGAAGCAGGGATTAATTGACCCAGATTGCCTTTGTAAAGCAAGGTGGGAGGGATCAGGTAACAATTTCCCAAGCATTGTCCAAGGAGGAGGCATAAGCAGGCAGGCAGTATGAACAGCTCACACTGGGGCTTGAAATCCTTCAAAATCCCCTTGCCCTTCTGTTTTTCTCTGGTTTTCCATGCAGAGAAAAGCAGAGAAAAAAAAAGATGCATCTCCATCCTTCCTGGTCCCACCTTCCCTGACACCCTCCTTGGTTTTAGTTTTTTGCACTGCTGAAGGGTGTTGTGTACTAGGAGACAAAACAGCCCCAAAGTCTTGACTTCCACAAACCTTGCCTTACACAGCTCAGTCACTTCTCACTTCTTTTATTTTCTTTTTAATCCTGTTTCTCCCTTCTATCCTTTAGGCCCCCTCCCACTCCCTTTCACATTTATCCCTTAATCAAATCGCTATATGCTCTTCTCAGCAATTCTTCTCTAAATCCCTCAGGCGGGTTAGAAGCCCCCTGAGGAAAGATCTTTTTTTGGCAACTGAGTTGAGATAGGAAAGAGGTCCTTGACAGAAGCATATTCCATCCCAGAAAGTTTTTAATCCTTCCAGATGCTTTGTCACAAACTGTGCTTTTATGCTAGTGCACTTTTAAAGGCAGCCAGGATACGTGCAGAGGTCAGATCACAGAGCTGCTCTGGAAAACTCTAAATTGCTCTCGCCTTTGATTCTTGTGCTTTAAAACCACTCTGAAGTTTAAATAAATGGATTAGAAATGAGTTAAAGAGCAGGGTGCTTAATGCTTCTGCTTAAATCTATAGCCTCAAGCCACGTCACTTTGGGCGGCAAGATCCTGTTAAATCTCACCAGCTCAGCAGACTCTGAACAAGTCAAGGCTTGGATGCAGATGTCTGTGGAGAAACAAGGTGAAACAGCCCAGAGAGGTGGCACTGGTCCTTCTGCAACAGCACAGAAGGAAGCCCAAGGTGATGAAATGGGTAGTGGGACACACACTGGAGCATCTTCCAGAGAAGGCACCAGCACCAGATATTTGCTATGAATGCTAAAGCTCTGACACCATAAATTTATTTTGTTTTGTTTTAGGTCTCATGGTTTCCAGACTTGTTCCAGCTGAGAGAAAGGAGGAGCAGTGATAATGTGGTGGGCTAGATCCTCTCAGGAGACTCAGCCATCTTGAAAGCCTGTTCTGCTTCCTGTTGTTTATTATTGTTGGATGATGAGAGGACAGCTGTTATGTGACATCCTAGAGGTGGCTGTATGTCCAGGGCTGGATGAAACAATTGCTGTAAATGCCAGCTTGGCAGCTATTCTGGCCCTCCTTGGGGCAGGCCCTTACCCCCTGCTTCTGGCGTGGCTTTGTTCTGTGAGAGAAGAGCAAAACATTTTGCAGCTGCTATTGAAGAGAGTTTCTCAACCTTTTAGGATAATCCCTGTTTTAAAGAGGAGGAGTTGAGTCAATGAGAAAGTAAATCACCTGTGAAAATTACAGAGCATTATTGCAGAGTTTCTTGCTATCTCTCAACACTACCCTGCCTGAGTGCACCATCCCTACTCAAAACTCCATTTTTTTGCAATGTGGGACCAATGGTATTTATTTCTGGTTCACACTAAGACAGCAGGAGTTGAAAGAAAATCATCCACAATGATCTAGGTAAGCCTTTGGAAGGAGGCACTGATGATTAGAATCCTGAATTTTGGATGTTCACCATACACCTCACCACATGTATAAGAACAGTCCAGCTATGGAGGGAACAAAGAATGGGTTAGCTTGGCTTCCAGAGCTCACACACTCTTCTCTTTGCAGCAGGCTATAAATTATGCAGCATTTAAAGATGACTTTCTAAACCCCTGGCTTTAAAGCTTATTTATAACTCCCACACTGATATTTTTCAGACTCGTGACAGCTCCCACCTTCACAAGCTGGGGACATGCCAAGCACCTGGCCTTTTCTATAATGGCCCGTTCTCCCCAGAAAGCTCCCCCACCTCTTTTTTAAGCAATGCTTTGGATATCTCAGGGACATTTTATTTATAGCAGAGACATAAAAAGCAAGTGGAAGAGAGTGAGGATGGTCAAAGGGAAAAGTAGCAAGCGTCCTAGATGCCTGACAAACATCATAGGACATGCTGGGAAAAAATAAGGCCCTGGGAGCAGCCAAGATCTCTTAGTGATAATTTATATAGAAACAGCATGATTTCATGTAAAGCAGGTTGGGCTCAGACCTAGCCAAGATGGAAACTTATGACTAAAGGGGATGACCTCAGGGAAATGATGAGGGAGGTGGTGCTTGTCCTACCTAGAAGGGGCTAAGCTGACCATTGGCAAAATCAGGGGTATATGTGGGTGAGAAGGTGGCAGCCTCATGTTGGCAGACACTGACCAGTGACAGGATCCTGATAGGGTCTGTGCAAAGTCCAATTGATTCTAGGACTTTGTTTTTTTCTTTTGTTTGTTTATTGATTTAATTGATCCCCCAATGTTAGAGAGTTGACTCTTGGGGGAAGAGCCACATCTTGAACTGTAGCATGGATAGAGTCTCTAGTAGCCCTAATGCTTTCATCTGGAGTAAAATATCTCCAGCCACAGCTCAGTCCTTGCTTTGGGATCTGGCTTTCAATCGGGCCTGGCTATGATTCCTTGTAGGAAACAGGAGATAAGATACCAAATCTTGAATAGAACAACAAAAGCCTGTCATACAGAAAAAAGTCTCATATCAGCCTCCTTTTTCATAGGTGAGGCTGTTCCAGACCTATTCTGTTAATTCCAGCTTCAGAAGCACATCTAGGTATCACAGTCAAGAGAAAGAGCTGCCCAGGCCACACCACCAGCCTACAGGAGGAAGGTGACTCCTAAAAACTGAATATAGCAGGGACTGAGCAGTGTCTTAGAGCAATCCAGTTCCTCAGGATTTGTTTGTAGAAGTGACCTATTTCCCTTCTGTTGATTGCCATGGCTTCAAAGCCTTGGAATGTCTTTGACTCCCTGTGCAGTAGTGTGAAGCAGAGCCCTGCAGTCTCAGTGGGGTTTGCTCTTTCTCCCAGCCTGAGGAACATTTCTGCACCCCAGGGCAGGTGTTTGCATTGCCAGAGAAGACAATTCAGCTTTGTGAAACCTTTGAAAGTTTCAATTTTTTTTTATTATTTTTTAAATAAAAATGCCTGGAGCCAGATAAGCATTAAACAACAAAGCAAAACAAAAATACCCCAATATGCATGCGAGGCATACTTGTGTCAGAACATCTGTTTTCAGCTCTATGCTTTGATTCAGATGTCTCCTCCTCTGTTGTCTGAAGTGACCAGCAGGTCTCAGAGATCAGAAATCTGTCCAGAGAAAAATCTTGCTTGAAGTTGCTTTGTCTTCCCTGCAAAAACACCCCAGGCTTTGATGCAATGGCACTTTTCAGCAAAAGTAAATTTAGTAAAAAATCTCTGACCACCTTCAGTCTATTCTCAGTAGTGGCACCAGGCATTGCAGGCAAAACAAAGACATCTTGGCAAAATTACACCATTGAAATTGCAGGCAGAAGAGCTCAATTTAACACCCACTAATTGTTGCACAATAGTTACAGGAATAATCGGAATTTGTTAATTAGATGCATGCCAATGAGTAATTCAAGACTGGTTTAAATAATTATTCCTATCTTCCCAATAGGCAGTGGTGGTGCTTAGCTTGCTGGCTGTTTCTCTTGACTGTTCTGCTTCAAATAAAAAGAGAGGTGATAGACATCCATGCAGTGAGCCATGGCTCTCCTTAATGAAATCCTGCTCCCGGGATACTGGATCTGCTTGCCCATGAGTGCTGTTGGCTGTTGCTTTTGACCACAGAAACATCAGAGACAGCAAGGTGGAGTGCCAGAAAGCTCTTGGATCAGTGCTGTGCCAATGAAATTAAATTAATGTTTTTTAGAGTATTTAATTCCTGAAGGAAGATGTAAGGATGACAAGTGCCACAAATTCAAATCCTCCATTGTAACCACAAGGTAAAAAAAACCAAACAAACATTAAACCAGACCAGCAGCTGGAGAACAAAACTCTCCTCCCTGGGACATAGCTCAATTCATTGTCCCCCAGCCTGGAGAAATGCCCTCTACTGGCTCAGAAAGACTTTTTTTTTTCTTCAGTTTCACCATAAACTTGCCTATTTATCACCTTCATGTCTCCTCATAATTTCTCACCCTCCTTTGGTTAGCTCCTTCAGTGCTGCTTGGTTCATGTCATGCTTTTTTATGGACCATGGGAGATACCTCAGGAAGGGATGGAAATAGAACTGTGGAAAGGAATTAGTGTAACTGACCTTGTGAACGGTAAACAGTAAAAAATTGCACCCCAAACACAAACATGAGGAAAACCCCCTAAAAACAAAGCCAAATTGCTTTCCATTGTATGATTTGCTTACCCATCCTTGTGAAAG
Source organism: Thryothorus ludovicianus (assembly GCA_013397245.1). NCBI lineage: Eukaryota > Metazoa > Chordata > Aves > Passeriformes > Certhiidae > Thryothorus > Thryothorus ludovicianus. The sequence goes on along the minus strand of VZTB01016677.1, from coordinate 2,018,495 downwards.
AAGCAAGAGAAACTCCCAAATATTAGAGGAAGAGATGTTTTGTGCTGAAATATTATTCATTTTCAAGTCATCAGCAGCCACAAATGCTTAATATTTCTGTCAGTCTCCTTGTGGACCCTAGGGAACTGTTGCTGCTGAAATAGCCACCTGATGAAAAACAGCAATAGTACAACTGGTTCTGGGTGGAAAATACCCTAACCTGTAGGATTTGCTGAGGGAGCTAAGAAAGGCAGCACACAAACAGGAGCCAGGAAACACAAAGACTATTTTTTTTGACAAAAACATGAATGGCTGCAAGTTCCAAGACAGTACTTTTGTATTTCCCCTCATGAAATAGCACCTTTGAGCACTCCAGAAGCCCGTTGTCTGCATTGCACTATAGCATTTGTTCATTTGTTGGGATATAGGAGCAAGGGCAGAGGTGCAAGAAGGCAATGTTAGTGGCAGAGGCTGCCTGTTTGCTCAACACACAACCTCTCTGTGGAGGGGGAAGTTTTGCTGCACCAGCAGACCCCAACAGTTTATGAAAAACAAATGAACACCAGTCATTGCTTTCCCTTCATGTTCCTATTCCTGGGGTAAGTTAGAGCCCCACAAACTACGCTGAAGTTGAGTACCATCCCCTGCTACTTATCCCCCTTACCTCATGGTCTCTGGTGGCTGCTCTTTCTGCCTTCTGTCTTGCACCAAGGGATACCAGGTATTTGAAAACCTCCTCCCTCTTGAACCCTAACAGAGACATAACTATTTTCCGAGTCCCTACTCAGTGCACCTCATTCCTTTGGCAGTATTTCTCTCAGCTGCTCCCTGCTCATTTACACCCCTTTCATTGTGATTTCCCTAAATTATTGCTGCTAACTGAGCTGCCTAGACTAGGAGCACAGACGAGTTCCCCATTCAGTCAATGGGGAGAGACCTGGATCTTCTGGCAGTGCCTTGGTGACCTGGGTAACCCTCCAAGGGTTTCTCTTTTTGTTGTCTGCAGAGGGAGCTGAAAGCCAGCAGGATGCCAATTCGTCTGCCTGAGGTGAGATAGAGCTGTACCATTGCATGGACAGGACAGGACACTTCCGGCCAAGCCATCCAACAGACTAACATTTGAACAGCTGACAAGAATTCAACTGTTCCAAGGAAGCAGCAGAGATAAGGATACATGAAACTGACTCAAAGTAGGGAAAAATGGCAAATAATTGCCCCTTGTTGAAATTAATGCTTCTTTTCTTACACTTAAGGAGTCTGAAGACAGCCAAGAACATGGAAATCAGAGGTTCCCCAGAGACAATTCATGAAGCTTCAGTGGATTTTGCTAGCCCTGAACTTACTACTGTGGGACTCAAACCTCTCTCTTTTGTTTGCCTGTACTGCAAGAGTAGTAATATGACTTTTGTGTCATCTTAAGACTCCTTGTTTTGCCATCCATTGCTCCCTCACTATCACTGAGGAAGCACTTGAGCAGAACTTTACCAGAACTACCAGAGAAGACACTTTAGGCTTCCTACATGACACCCAAGGTTCAAAGGTTTTCTACAGTCTGCGCTTGGTCCCAATCAAATGGGAGGAATTTTTTGATTGATTTCTTTGGGATTGTTTTTCCGAGTCCAAAGACCAAGACTTCACCCTTCACAAATAAAAAAGCACAGTAACAGTCTGGCCCACCTCTTTTATGGGATCCTGGGGTAATCACCTTCTCCAGCATCTACAGCCTTACACCTGGAGACCCCAGAACACACCAGTGGCCTCACTGCTCAGCATTAATTCCCTGTTTCCCAACTCCCTTTTCTGCCAGCTGGCATGTGAATATTGGGAGAAACTCAAGGAGTTTCTAGTTGTACTCTAATTTGTCTCTGATCCTAGAAAACTGAACCCAGGTTGTCATGTAGAATGCAAAGAAACTCTTCCCTAAGCACTCTGTTTCTTCAATCTTGATTCAAAGTTGAAACTAGATTGAACAAAATTTAAAAGGAACCAAGCATCAACTACTTACTGGCCAAATAATGGACAAAGGACTTAGGTATCCTGAGAGAGATGGAAACAATACAGGTGGAAAGAGAAGGCTGATTGACACAAACTGTCAGACACAATGGTCTGAAGAAATATCAATAGGGAACAGGACATTTTTCTTCTATAAATCAGCATGGAAACCTTTCTGTAGATGTCAACACAACATGTGCTTTACCTAAATACCCCACAGAATTCTTTAATTTCTAATTTCTGTGATCCAGAGGCATAAACTGGATGTTCTCTGTTTAATTTGAGATACCCAGCCCTTCCTTGCAATGTCTGATTGTCTTTGGCTTTCTGTCTCTAGTTTAAGTGGCTACAGTAATTCTAAACAGATCTTTCTACATTTCAGCAGACACAGGTCATGCAGTAGTGACGTTTTTGATAATGGTTCATAGTTTGTTGTGCTGAGAATCAGAAGATGTCAAGGGATTTCCCACCTGAGATTTACCCACCTTCCCCAAAATTATTTTGGATGGAAAGGAGCAGCAAAGTCCAATATAATATAAAGCACATTTTTGGCTAACATCTGAAATGCCTTCAGATATCATCTAAAGTTACACACATATGTCCCCAGTGAAGCTTGAAACAAAGCTCTCAGAGAAGACAGGATTAATTTGAGGTCAGAAGGGCTTTGCTTTCTGTCATAACATTGCCATGATGTAGTACCAAACTCATTACTTATCGTGACATGAAGCTAAGAGACTAAGGAATGGTTTAGAGAGTGTTAGCTTATACTCCCCTTCCACTGCAATATCTTCTCTTGAGGATGGCAGCAAACAATCTAAACAAGGACTTGTGTGTATGGAACAACTTAGTCCCCATGCAAACAGTATGGGGACATCAGGGATTTCTGTGAGATGTTATGTTTTTGTTGTATCCAAATTGCCTACAGATTTTTCTATGTGTCAGTCTCAGCTTGGAGGGGGCTGTGTTCTTTAATTAAACCAAGTTGATTAGACAGTTGCAAAGAAGGGAAACTAGTTCACAATATGTCATCTGACCTTTTCTGTCTTTATCCTCAGCTCTGATCAGCTGTGAAGCAATTCTGAACTTTTCAAAACAATTTGTTCTTCAATTTGGAATAATGACAGTAAATAGTTCTTCAAATAGCCTCATTTGTCAGCTGTCCACTGGGATTGGTTAACATTAAAGAGCTGGATACTTTAGCTGTCTACTGCTGACCTTCTGTATGATCCCAGGTAGGTGTCATTCTGTGAGGGTCTTGGGTTGACTAGTTATAAAGTTGGTAGTTCTAATTGTTCGGAACACTGAGAGCTGAGGTTTTCCATGAGTTCAACTCTTTTTCAGTGTTCCAACTGGGAAACTACACCTCATACTCAGCAAAATACTCCCTGCACTGGAGGTTGTACCATCAACTAAAATTTGGTTGCTCCAAGGATAAGTCATACTTTTGCCTGAACATTTGCCCCTTCTTTTTGGCCTGGATGTTCCTTAAACTCTGCAAATGAGCTGTTGTTATCTATGAATTCTCTGGCTACTTTTTCCTGTCTATATAAATAAAAACTTAGAATCAAAGTTATGCTTGTGAGCTGTGTCTGAACAAGCACACTCTGATGACAACAGCAGATTAAAAAAAAAAGCTACCAGCTTCCAGTTATTTTGAGTGTAATGTTCATACATAATATCTCCCCAGAAACTTCAAGACTTTTGTTATTGTCACCCTCACAAAGTTTACACTGAACTTCTTATACACTGATTAATCTAAGCATACACTGCAGATGCTTCTGACATTTATGGAGCTACATCAGCATGTGTGGAACAACGGGGATCCAACAAAAGATCTCAAAATCCACCTATAGTGGAAGTTCAGATGAGAAAAGGGAGTGTAGTCAGGAAAAAGCCCTATCATTTACATATCTCTCTGTATAGCAATTATCTTTTGCCAATGTCATAGGCCCTCCACAAAGCTGGATGTCTTGAACAATGCCTCAGTATATTGGATACAAGCTCTGCTCTCTCTCTGCTTCAGCTATCCTTGATTGCACACTTCCAGGTGCTGATTTCCAGATTAAGAGAGTCTTTATTTCAGACTTTTCACACGCTGTCAACGTGGTGTTTGATTACATCAATAGAGGCAAAATATGGGTGCTAAGTGGAAATAAAGAGATTTTTTAAGTGGGGAGATCTATTTTTGTCACTTCCTCCTGTGGGGCAGGTTATCAAGATGACCTGCAAACAGCATTGCTGCAAAGAACAGCTCACTGTTTCAGGAGGTGAGGGGAGACAGATGGTATTTATGGTGTGGCATAAACAGTGAAGGACTCTTTGGACAATATCCTAGTAAATACTCTAAAAAGAAACTGCAGACTCTCATAACTCAACCTACAGACTGTCATCCTTTCCCTCCTGCTCTGTGATCTAGTTAAGTTTTGCCTTTTAGTACTGCCACAATGAACTCAGCTATAAGGACAAACTTTGGACTCACTGATAAGAAGATTCTGAAGGACTGTTTATGGGCAGGACCCAGGCAGAAATCAACAGAAGTGTGCTTGTCTTCAGACTGGGATGCCTCACAAGGCCTGCACTCGCCCCTCAGCAGTATTTTTCCAATTGTAATGTAGATCACGGACCCAGCAGGTCCCATGGGCCTTACCTTAGCCTGGTACGGTGTCAAAAAACAGAATATGACCATAATTCTAGGACATCTCTCTCCCACAGAGAGAGATGGACTCTAGTTGTGCAGTGCTTGGCTCCAGGTTCAGAGTTCTCCCAGGCTTTTACCTCTGTGTGAGGGATGCAGCAGTCAGACTATTTGGAGGACATTCTCCAGAAAGAAGCCCCCAGCCATCTCTCAGCAGACCTGTAAGTGAGGGAGGGAGGGAGGGAGATGAAAGGCAATTAGTGCCAGCATCTGGAAGACCCATGTGTTGTCCTGACAAAATGGTTCCCTTCCCCCAGTACTGGGGGCTGCTGTAACTGTCCTCTTCATTTTTGGGTTGAAGCTTGCTGGTCCTGCTTCTGGATTGACAGAATCTACTCTTTGTTATCCCCTAAGACCCTCAGAGGGAAAGAGTATCATAATTTTTCTTGACACAGTGGTCGCTTTCCTCCCAGACCCAATTAGCTCCGGGAATGGAGCCCTGAGGCTGCCTTCCTACTTGGACTTTCTCCAGGGGGACCACTAGGCCAGACAGCCACTGTTGCCATGAGCAGGGTGTTTCTATGGGGAGTGCTGACAGCCTGTTTTCATCAGCTCCGGATGGAAAAATTGTTTGGAAAAAGGCCTGAAATGTTTATCAAAGAACCACGGCATTTAGTGTAAATGATGAAATGATGGCAAATTAATCTAAACCCCACCATCACTGCTATCAGGAATCATGGGCTGTAATGGCTGTGATATGGTCAGTGGGAGTTTCACCCCCCAGGCCTGTGTGTAGTGGTTTCATAGGCAGCTCTTTCTGGGTTGGATCACAAGCTTTGCAGGGCACCAGCAGAGTTCAAAGGTGACCATTGCATTGGTCATGTCTACTTCGTGCTGCTGCATCTGTCCATGGCCTTTGGAAGCCTTTTGCCTGACACTGTTAAGTTTCTCATGACAGGGACCAGCCTGTTGTTTTATGCTGTGATGAGGATTAATAATCCTCATCATGGTTGATGATGTAAACATGAGACCGTCTGAGTTGTAAGGGCTAAAGGCCACAAGGAGAACAGCTCTTCAAATGTCGTGAGGTAACCCCAGGGAAATCTTTCTTTCCCTTAGCAGTCAGGAGTTCAGGCTGTTCCTCTAACAAAGCTATCCCTCAGGCCTTTCTGACTCATTTGCAGAGTAATAATTAGGAAAGAAGAGTTTCTTCCACTCACTTGGCATCACCATTTATTGTGAAGCCCTTCTGGTAATGAGTGTTACTTCTGTGCACAGAAAAAAGGTTTTAGTCTTGCATGGGCTATAGCAATCCCATGTAAAACATACAAAAAAAGCATTTTTCAAGTTATTCTTCTAGGTCTTATGGGCCAAGACCTATCTTCTCAACTGTGAACTGAGTGTAATGTTGTGGTGGGATATTTCTCTTCAGCGTGCAGGCAGCCTACAGCTGTCAGTCACAGGGCTACGCTTTGCACTCACCTTTGAATGTCAGTGTGCTTGTGGGTTTACATATCCTGGGAATGTCGTTGACCATTTTCAAGGGCAGAGTCAATCAAAATAAAAAGAATAATGCAGCAGACGAAGGAAGAAAAAAGGAAGATTCACCAAGCCTTTCTTGTATCTGTGATTAGTGTTACCTAAACAGATGCTTAAGAGGAATGTGACATCCAAATTCATGCACTGGGGCTCAGCAGGGAATCTAGTCTTTTTTTTTCCCTGAATATTTAAAGCAGAGAGAGCTCAGTATTTTGCTTGTAGATTTCCTCAATGCCTAGAGCTGACCAACACTGTCTCACTATGCCTAGAGAGGAGTGATGTGCAAGCACTGATGGCATAGAAGCACCTCGCCTCCTCTGCTCAGCCTGTTGCCCTTCACCTCTCACTCCAGATTTATTAAGCCCAGAGTTCATTAGGATTCGCTTCTGCTTTGCCCTTGCTGCTAAGCATTTGCCCAGAGCTGAAGATCCAGAGATGTGCTGGGTATGAGATCGAAGCAAGGGCTGGAGGGAAAGCTATTGTTGCTCTTATCGCACTGTGAGGTTTGTTGCATTCCAAGGAAATAATCTGGTACTTGGCTTTCCCCACTTCCCTGGCCACCGTGAGGTTTTAGGACAATCCCTAATCTGTTCACTTGTGAACACTGAGAGCCTTTCTTGTGGGAAACAAGTTTGCAAGTTCAGTTGTTTCTATCAAAGATGAGAGAACATCCAAGCAGCGCCAGACAGTACAAGCTTCCCCCACAGGCACTCTGGCTCTGGCATCCCACACTGATCTATCACCACCAAGACCCACAGCACAAACCAGCATCTCTGTCCCAGGCAGCCACCTCCTCCGCCTCCGCCTCCGCTCATAGCCTGCGTGCCTGGCTGCCTACCTCCCCTCCTCTCTGGCAGAGTTGCCAGAGAAAGGAGACACAGTGCAAAGCCTGGGAAAAGCTGACACCGGCTTTTCTCTCCCCTCGAAACTGCCTGTGCACAAAAGATCACCTGCAGGCACACAAAGCCTTGTGCTTGAGCATGTGACTGGGACCAATGTCCCACTTGATGGGATGGCTGCGGTGTCTGAACTCTGCAGGGTTCGGGCTGGCAGTGGGAGTGGAACAGGGATGTGTCTCATTGGGATAGGGAAATAAAGGTGGCACTTGGGGAGCAACACAATGATGAGATGGCAGTGAGCATTGGGGTCCCAATTCTCTCCCCTGTCCTCCCCCTTCTTCTCCTCCTGCCCCTCACCAAACCTGCTCTTCATCTCCTTATCAAACAGTGCTTTTCACTCCCTCTTCACTGCAGGGAAACAGCCACCCAAAAAGCAGGGATGAGTGTCTCACTCTTGATACTGTCAAAATCATTACTGTGTTGCTTCTGAAGCCTTGGATTTGTGTATTGAAGAGCATAATCACCAGCCCTGCCTCCTCACAGACCACTTCTGCCCTCACCTCTCTTGCAAAGAGGTGCTGGTGACAAAATTCAAATCCAAAGATTTGGGACATTTCCCGTGCCTCACCTATCTTTCCTTTCACAGCTTGGGTCATGACTTAGTATCTCAGCCCTCTGTCAGAGGTCAAGAGGGAAATTTGCTTCCAGCTGCCTTCAGGGTAAGTCTTACTCTTTCCTCCTCCCATTCCACTTGCTGAGCAAACCTTACCCACTCACTCCACCTGTGTCAGAGATCAGGCTCAAAGGATCCTCCTGAGTTCTCTCCTCAAAGTCCTGCTGCAACAACAGAAGCACATCTGGTTGTGGTTTCTCTTGGGAGGGTCCAGACCGTGGTTGTGTTACCAGGCCACTTACCTCAGCCAGCTGCCCCTCTGCCTGCGCCTGCTCCCTGCCTCCCTGCCTCCCTGCCCACCCCTAGCCACTGCATTACTGGTACTCCTTCCTTCTGCCACCTTCACACACCACAGCCCTCTGGCCAGAGAGGGGCAGAGGAGGGATGAAACATTGTGGGGTCAGGAGGTAATGAGAGAATTTTCTTTGTCCTCTTGCCTCCTACCTGAGGCTCTCATTGGAGGGGCTGAGGTCATGGGACAGGGCTCCAAACTGAATCACCCCTTGAAGATGTCCACCACACCAAAGGATAGAGGGGTCTAGCTGGAAGGGGAAGCCCCTTTTATATCCCCTAATTCTTCTCGGTTTGGATCTGAGTAGGGGTTGCCACAAAGACATCAGCAAACCTTCATGAAGCTGCACAGGAGGGAGAAAATGAATGTGGAATCCCAAATGCAATGGCAGTTGCCAGTGATGGAAATGGGAAGTAAAGCAAACCATCAGGAGTGCTTGTCAAAAACACAAGGCTTGGGAGAGTGTGTAGGAGTTGATTATTTGCTGGTAAATCGCAATGGGTTTCATGGAGAAGCATCTAGGGAAGCCTTGAAACCCACCCATTAGTTCAGCAGGATTTAATGTCTTCAAGTGAGTAAATACCATCTCATTTTGTTAGCACAAAGTGATCCTCATCAAAGTATTGGCAAGATTACAACATTTTTTCATAAATCCAGCAAATTGCAGTCTGCCTACAGTCATCCACTGGAGTCTTTCTTGTCTTACTTTAATTGAACTTTGTGTGGGGGAGGGAAAGGGGATTAAATTTTTTGTTGCTGGTTGTGTTTTATGGGCGATCTGTCAGCTGGAAGTGACAGTGCCAATTAGGGTTGCTTGTTTTTGTGTGAGTTGCAGACTCTTAGAAAGCAGAAGAAAAAAGGGGTGCAGGCAAGCCAAGCTATTTACAGTGATAGATCTGGGGATCTGAGGAAGAGCAAGATGGGAGATACCTTGGTTACTACCTGCAGCTGTGAGACTTGCCCTCTGTCCTTCTTCCCTGCAGCCAAAATGCACAAACATTCCCCAAGATGTTCCTAGGGAAGATTGGAGATTTATTTACCACTGCCCTAATAACACCTTTCCCCAGCCACCCAAGTAAAGCTTGTGACTGCACACAGGATGTTTTGTGGTCTTCTCCTATGTGTTTTTACAGGTGTGAAGCAAACATCTTCTGAAGGGAACTCCTTAGGTGTCCCTTGGTGCATCTCTGTGATGTAGATAATCTCAGAACAGTGTTTTGGGAAGGAAAGGCACTGGAAGAAGTCTGAAACACTCCAGGCTCTCTGGTGTCTTTCAATAAAGTGGTTCTAATTTACCCAGCAAAGGACAATGAGCATGACAAGTGCTTGATTTGCAAGTATCTCCTCACATTAGTGAAGGGAAAAGGGAAAGAGAAGGAAGGGAAGATACTGTATTTCCACGTAATCTTAAGCCTTCGATTTACTCTTTTGAGCCAATGCAGCAGCAACCTTTAAAATTCAGAGCCAAAGCTTTTCTTTCCAAGCCCTGAGCATCCTGGCTGCTATCTGAGACTGCTGACAATCTCTCCCTTCTTTGCTGTGTCTCTACACCCAGCAGCTCTGCTTCTGCCCAAAAGGACCCTCCATGCATGAGGCCTATCAGCCAGCTTCATGGGCTGGGTGGCAAATTCAGCAGTCTGAGCAGAGGGGCAGGTGGTATGGAGGGTCACAGTATGCTCTGAAAGCCAGGCTGCTCCCCTCTGTGGAAAGGATGGGTGCTCAGGATTTATGCTGCTGTACATGGAAAATAAACACTTGGTCTCCACATGCTTTGCTAGTCAGCGTGTGCTACCCAGCTGATTCAAACACCCATCCATCAACCCTCCCTTGACTCATCACCACAACAGTGAAGTGCATGGGGGAGTGAGCACTCCCACATGTGGATGAGAGAAGGCTCCGTTTGCCATGAGATGTTGAAATACCCCTTCAAGCCAGCTCCTAATAGAGGCAGTTGGATACAGCACTGCCTTGCTTCTGTAAACCATCACTTCCAGCTCTAACTAAATGTCCATTTTTTATTTTACCCTGTGACACAGCATATCTCCTTTGGTAGGCTCAGGGCTCTATGGGCCAGTGCAGGAATTTGCTCCTGTGGGGCAGATGGGATGTCCTCTGTGGCTGGATTTTAGAGCTGCTGGCTACCATGGGTGGCAGAGGAGATGTCCCTTTTGGCAAAGTGGCAGTGATGCTGTCTCACCCATCACCCTTTGCTTCACTGCCTCTCTGGGTTTCCACTGGAGCATTCTATTAATAGCCTTGTTTCCAAACAACACTGTCACTAATCATAATTTACTGTGATTTTAATGACACATTTGACAATGACACTGAGTGCTGGTGTTTGAGCATCAAACAGGAATTTTAATGAGAAAAGGAGTAAAACGAATAATGAGTTAAAAGGGAGATGGGTTTTATTAAGCTTGTGTTTAAACAAGATGATGAAGAGTGTGATGAAAGTTTATCTGCACAGTAAGATAGATGAATTAGTTGGTTCTGTTGAAGGCCAGGTGGCCCAAAGTATTAATTCTTTTTTTCCTGGGACTGGACAGCTCTGAACCTGTGCCTTTGGGAGAGTAGTGAAATATGAAACACAGACAGTTGGATTGAGGACAGTTGGATTGAGGACTCATCAAGTTCCCTGATGACACCAAGCTGCATGGTGGGGTTGACACATCGGAGGGAGGGAATGCTATCCATATGGACCTTGACAGGCTTCTGAACCTTATGGAGTTCAGCAGGGCCAAGTGTAAAGTCCTGCACCTAGGTCTGGGGAAACTCGAGTACAAAGGCAGTCTGGGCAGAGAATGGGTTAAGAGCAGTCCTGAGGAGAGGGTACTCGGGTTGTTGGTTAATAACAAGATCAACAGGATCTGGCAATGTGCACTCACAACGCAGAAAGCCAGCTGTAAGGTGGGCTGTAAAAAAAGCAGTGTGACCAGCAGGTCATTCTGCTTCACTACTCCACTTCAGAGAGACCCCACCTGGAGTCCACCTTTCATAGGGCTCTGGACCTCCAACACTAGAGGGACATGGACCTGTTGGAGCAAGTCCAGAGTAGACCATGGAGATGCTCTGAGGACTGGAGCAACATGAACACAGGCTTAGAGAACTGGGGTTGCTCAGCTTGGAGAAGAGAAGGCTCTGTGGAGACCTTCCAGCACCTTTCAGTATCTAGGGAGGTCTGCAAGAGGGCTGGAGAGGGACATTTTACAAGGACATGTAGTGACAGGACAAGGGAGAATGGTTTTGAACTGAAAGGAGATAGATTTAGATTGGATGTTAAGAAGAAATTTTTTACTGTGAGGGTGGTGGGGCACTGGAACATATTACCCAGAGAAGCTGTGGCTGCCCCATCCCTGAAAATGTTCAAGGCTGAGCTGGATGGGGCTCTGAGCAACCTGGTGCAGTAAAAGCTGTCCCTGCCTGTGGAAGAGGGGTTGGAATGAGATGAGCTTTAAAGTAATTTCCAAATCAACAATTCTATGATTCACTTCTATGAAATGGGAAGGTGGTCTCCAACAAACTGCCCCTGTCTTTGGATGGGTGTTATTCCTCTGACACAGAGGCAACATTTGTGCATGGGTGCACAGCCCTGCCCTGGTCCTGTCTCCTCCAGGCTGCTGTATGTGAACAGTTTTATGGGGACCCAGCTTGACAAGGGACTTGGAGTGAAGTGGATTCACAGATATCTCCAGTGTCACTCCTTGGAGAGTAGGTGGTCCCAGTATTTTCTAGATGCAGGTGATGGTTAGCAAGTTGAATAACACTAGAAAGACCAAGGAATGACCAGAACGTTGTGCTGGGAGCACCCTTGTTTTCCCTGAAGCTGTGTCTCTAGTGGTGACAACACAGTACGCACATGTGTGGGGCTAGGCTGCCCTAACAAAATAAGCAGTGTTATTTTAGGAGAAGTGAAATGTCCACCTGGCCTCTATTGGATATTCAGAATGAGGATAGTGGGGCATAGGTCCTGCCTTGTATCTGGCAGGCCCATGAGGATGCTGAGGACACCCTAGAGGGTCTAAAATGGCTTAGGCAATTTGCTCCTGTCTAAGTTTCAAGTCAGTGTCTCCCTAGTGACTATCTTGTTTCAGGTCCTGCTCGATAACAGAGAGAAGGCAAATGCTAGAGAAGATATATCTGTCCAGAAACTTAAAATACTCTTGTGACAGGAGTATTAGAGTTCAGACAAGAACTTGCCAAGTTTCATCTCTACCACTATCTTGTCTCCAGTGATAATGGATGATTCAGGAAAGTGTGACCCTTCCTTTGCCCCTAATCTTCTGTTGGCACTATTTCCAAAATTATTTCCCACAAAGGCTATTCTGTATAAATACATTGAAGCAGATTCCCAAGAAACAGAGCTTGGAATTTCTCTACCCTCTATAACTATTCCTGTCCAAACAAACATACTAAAAAAATGTTGAATTAAATGGTTTAGCAAATAAATCAATCCAAACACATGATTGCAGGATTGATCTTACAGCAACTTCTTTGCTGTTTTGTGGTGCAGTTTAAGAGGTGCATTTCTTCTCCCCTCAGAATGACAACACGTGGATCCCCTAAGAAACATGGAGCATCACCTTCAAAACTGCCTCTGGTAAAATTTTCCTGGACACATTCAAGGGACAAAGTGCTTGCCATGTGTTTCATGTCCCATGCAACATGTGAGATGGAGCTATTTGTTTGTTGCTGCTTTGTCTTTGTTTGTGCAAACTGACGCCGCAGGGACTTTTTTTGAGGGCATTTTTCAGCCAAGAAGATTATATTCTATATAAATACAGTTAAATAAATAGATTTATCATTAGAATAGCTTCAGCCTGTTCCATCCATCCATCCATCTATCTATCTAATACTTGTCTGTCTTTGTAGATAGAATTAAATTCCTATCATTCACTAAAACAGACATATTGGATTCATCTTGTTTTGTGTCTACACTGAAACTATGAGCAAGAACTGAGCTAATTAAATCAGGCAGATTTACCTGATTTAGCCTCAGATACACCTTGGAGTTACTGCCCACGGTTGATCATTCTGTTCCTTTGCCAAAGGACATTGCATTTTTAGCTAAGGGACAGAGAAGTGTCTGGGACCCATAAGCCTTTCAGTAACTAACCTTGATCTGAAGAGGAAAGTAGTTGAGTCATAAGCTGCTAGCCCAGAGAGGAAATTCCCATCAGCTCTGAGGCACTCTTGGCTACTGTCACCTTTCCCAAGGATTTTGCAACAGTGAATTCCCTTTATTTGTTGGTTTTCACTGGTTATCACAAATTATTTTGGAAGTGTGACATAGTTTTTGAGCTATTGGGAAGCCACCGTGAAAGTCACCAGAGAACTGAAAAATCTTTCAGTCCTGCTGTTGTTATAGCCTCTATCAGAATCGGTTGCAAATGAGGGTTCTGCATAAGTCACTTAGAAAAATGTTTGAAAACTGATCCATTAAATGACTGAGGACTGAGAATTAAACTCAGAATAAATACCCTTCTCCCAAGCTTGCATTTGCAGTCCCCTACATGCAAGCCAACAATCAAAATAGGAGAAAAAAAAGGTTGAACATGAAGTCTTGCCTGTCTTCTAATGAGCTGTGATGAAAAGCAAAATAGTAAAACTACACAAGCAGACCTATAAATTAGTGTTTTCTTCCCAATGATTACATATTCCTCCCATTAAAAAGGTTTTTAAACTTTCATATGTCCTTAGGGAATGGAGTCATTGCCAGTCAGTTGATGCACCCAAAGGTGTTTGACCTGCTCTTCACCATGAGGTGAAAAGGGTTGCCTTAAACCTCAGAGGAAGAGGGAGTAACTTGCTAAGCTGCTGTAATTAAGTGTGGATATCTGTGGGCCCCCAGTGTACTTAACAGCTTCACTTTCATGGAAATCAGTGGGATTTTTCCACTTGAGTAAATGTCAGGTACCTAATAAAGATCTGGACTTGGGGAGAGCCTTAATCTGTCTGATTGCTGGCAAACAAGTGTCTTCCCAGCCATACTGGGAAAATAAATGGAGAGAGAACTGTGAGACATGCAGAAAATTTGGCAATAATTCTGTATGAGTATCTCAGATGAAAGACAGTCCCTATTTCTGTTTGGAAACAAGGACTATAGGAAGTTTCATGAGCATTTTGGGACCAATCAAGGTTGAGGCTGTCATCTCCTAGCTTGAGAGCTAGGAAATACAGGACAGCCCAGGTCTCTGGCTCCAAAACAATGAAATCATTTTCATGCCCTTTTCTTTGCTGCAAGAACTGCAAGTGTAGAAAGAATTAGAAGAATGAGTGGCTGAATTCCACCTCATAAGAGTTGAAAGGTGCAAAGGACAGAAAGAATACTGGTTGGTACAAGTCTCCTGGCTTTCCCCACTATACCATGCATACACATGGAGCTGTGTTTTAAGTCATATGAATCACAGAAAATTGGAAAGTCTCAATTTTTGTTTGTACAAGTGCATGAATAAAATGAAAGATTAGGTTATTACAGACATCAGTCATGCTTTAAAAACCCACGAAATTGGCTGAAAATGAGACAGAGACTATATGAATAGATACAGTGTTACTATAATCGATTTCCCATCACTGTTGTTGCACTTATCAGACAGAGTCAAAACTGTTCCTTTGCCTTTGTTAGACAAATACATGACTGTGAAAAATCTCTTTTCTTAAGAACTTTTTTGAATTTTTTTTTCATTTCTTCTTTATTGATTTGTGAAAATATATATGAAATATACAATTCCTTTTGATGCAAAAAAAAACCCAAAAAAAACCAGAACCAGAAAATGTCCATCAATAAAATAGGTTTTTGAAAAGCTTTATTTACATTTTAACCTTTAAATGAAATTGATCTTCAGCTTATAGTTCAGTATGGAAATGCATCTTAAATGAAAAGAGAAAACCTAGAGCATATACTTTCAGCAATAATGACTTTCAAAGCAAAATTTGGTAGCATTAATTTTTTCTTTTCAACAGGCTAATTTGAGATGTGTTTTTCTATTAAAAAATGTAATACAACCCACTTTGCTATATTTTTATTGTACAAAATATTCAGAGATCTATACCCCAACCCCTTTGAAAATTATGATGTGAGGGGAAAGGAGATCCAGAAGATCCTTAGTTTCTTGAGCTGACTAGCAGGTGTGTTGTCTAGGCCAGCTCCTCAGAGGGTATCTTAATCCTGTTTTTCTTAGACAGGGCTGTGTCCTGCCCCCACCCCCTTCCATGGGTTTCAGGAGAAGGTATCTTGTACACAAAGAGAGGACAGCTCTTGTTATAATATCTACCCCCATGGATCCCCTGCAGGTAGAGCTGGGTTGGTGATCCCAGAGGAGATTAACTATTGCTGATGATGCTGAAGCACAGGAGATGCACATGGCTCATTCAGTTTGTGTCTGAGATGAGGCACCAGATAAGGATGCAGAATTTGTGCAAAGCTGAGCAATTGAATCATTAACAAATGGAGAGGAAGAGCTGACATTTATTTGCTCAAATATCCATAAACAAAGACTTTCAGAAAATGGTTGTTTTCAAATGAGTCATTGAACGGGCAGGGTGGTTGGGTCTGCAGCAAATCCTCTGTAAGACACCCGAATTCTCAGTTAAGAACCTCTTTTTCAAAGGAGAAAGAGAAGTTTCAGATTCAACACAGTACTCCCCCATGCTGGCAGGGATTTTATTTCTCCCTGCTGTGACCAGTGACGCACTGTGGGTAGGGGCTAGAACTGTCTCTCTGTTCCTAAGATTCATGGTCTCTGTAATCTTTTTCAAATTAAAAATGGAAATGTTTAAAAGTTGAAATGTTGGGCAGTGCTATCTCCTGACACATTTCCTGTGGTGTTTACATGGCTGCCTCAGTGGACATTTGTCATTTAGACTATTCCAGGATTCCACGTAGACTTTGTCATCCCACTTGCAAGATGGACACAATCTGGTCTTTAAAGCAACTCCCCTCCATTTGTTCTTGATATAATGTCTTTCCAGCTGAACAGCAACCTGCAGAGAGTGACAGTAGGTAGCTCTGTTAGAAGGGACTCTTGCTCTCTGCATGATCCTTCCTCACATTGCCCTTTCATTTCTAGTTCAACCATCGAAACCAGTCAAACCATGAATAATGCACATGCAACCCTATGACTTTTCATGGCTGTCCAGAGAGCACAGAAACAGATACACAAGAGTCTGGGACAGACCCAAGAGTGCTGGCCAAAAAAAAAAAAAAAAAGGCTTTGATTTACTCCTACTCTCTTTGTTCCAAGTTTCCCTTTGAAAACAAAGAGAGGTATATATGGTCTCTTGGCTTTGTGCAAAATATAAAAGCATTTTCATTTCTGCAAAGCCTCTGTTGTAGAACTAAATAAAGGATGCTTTGTGTGCAAGTGGTTGGTGTATGTTCTTTAAAAAAAACCTCAGCAAAAACTTGGCTTCCATGAAATATAGGAGGACCAAGAGGTCTGATCTGTTCAGCACAGGTGAGAGGGAGTGATCTAATCAGAAGGGCTTTTTTATTCCTTTTGAGACATCAGTCTGTCTCTTAAATGTCCTCTGGCTGGCAAGCTTCTGCAGGATATGAAGTGCCTGTGTTTTTGAGAAGAAGGCCAGCTCAAGGGCCAGCTGTGATGCCTCAAGGACTTGTGCTGACAGCTCTGATGAAGACAATCTACCCTTTGTGGAACAGGACCACAATCAAAATCTGTGGTTCTGTAGGGTCTGCTGGGTGGTAGAGAAAATACCTAGCCATGTTTGGCAGCTAGTGTCTATAACATGCAGTTCTGGTCATCTAGTTGGTTTATTAGATTGATCCTTCTCCTTAAGGTCCTTTCTCCGCTGCAGCTCCCGCTGTCTCAGGAAGTCAGGCTTAATTCAGAAGTGAATTCCCTGGGAGTGAGGTCCATACTACAGTCAGAGGTGTGACTCAGCTTCTGTAAATACACCTGCCTAGAGTTTGTAAAACCTTGTTGAAGGCTTGTGAAATTAGCAGGAGAGACTTAAACTCAGGAGTGGCTGTAGAGATAAAAGGATTTAGGAAGAAACCAAAGGGAGAAAAATAAGAGGATTATCTTTCTTGCAGGTTTATAATCTCCATAGTGCCCAGGTAAGGTACTGTGATACTTGCCCTAGCCCTAGACATTGCTCTAGATCTAGCCCTAAACTTAGACCCAGGCCCAGCCCTAGCCCTAGAACTAATCCTAAACCTACCCATAGCCCTAGCCCTAGCCCTTTCCCCCGTCCTAGCCCTTGCCATAGCCCCAGCCCTCACCCCAGCCTTGACTCTGCCCAAGGAATTAATTGCCTGGCATTTGCTCCCCTGTTTCCCCATATAAACGTGTGTTTTTAAAATTCAGAAGACTTGAGTAAATCAAATCGCAGTTAGAGTGTGCGCTGCTTTTCTAGACATGAAATGCACAATAGTTTGTTGCTCTCCTGTTTTTTGAGAACCTGTCTCTAGATTTGAGATGCTACTCAAACAGACACCATCATGAATAAAAATGTTTTGGAAATTTTCCATGGAAACATATTTTTTCTCATAAAACAGAAAGGTATGGAAAGAGAGAAACTCCAGAAACACACATGGATTTTGCTTATTATCTATTTCAAGATAATTTTCTTGTAAAGCTAATATTTTCTGTTTATAAAATAATATTTTAGTTGTCCAATTTTTAACAAATATTGCTTTTATTTTTATGATAAACATTATAAATTGAATATTGAAAGTACAGAAAATAAGACCTATTTTTCCCCTAGGAATGTAATATTTTAACGGCCCCAAAAAGTTACTGGAGATCTTTGCCTCAGAATTTGATTGATAGGAAATAATCTTTTGTCTGATGCTGTCCTGATCTCAAGGAAGTAAAAAAAATATGGGGTTACAAGTATTCTTCTACAGAATAAACTTTCCAATACCACTTCTTCCTTTAAAGCACCAAAGATGAAAATGCCCTTTCTCAGTAGCCATGGAAACACCATTATTTAGTTCTAAAATAACAAGCACTGATTCTCCCCTTATAGCAGAAGGATGACATATTCACTGGTCTAGGAGCTTATGGCTCTATGGAACTCAAACTGGTTCATGAAATATGTGACTCCCATCATTTAAGAAAAGCCCCAAATGTAGGAAGAGGTGTCGGTGATGCCAACCAAGGCAGCTCTGTACAGATCAGCCGTTTACAGAGTGTGAAGTGTTTCTTTAAGAAAATACAGAGTGTGAGGCAATGGATGCAAACTCTGCAAGAGAGGAAAGAGTTACTTGACAACACAGAATTGGATTGGGTCCAAGAGGATTATCAGCAAGAGAAAGGGGCTTTAGTTCAGTTCTGCTATCTTTGTTCCAACTTTTGCTCTTTAAAAAACAAAAAGGAAAATATACAGGCTCACGTCTATGTGCAACATATAAAAGCATTTTCACATCTGCAAAGTCCTCACTGCAGAATTAAATAATGAAGGCTTTATGAGCAATTGGTTGGTACTTGTTCTTAAAAATAGCTGCATCACAGACAAATCAGCTTTTGTTCAGAAACTGGGCAGGCCACGTGACCAGTTCATCCAGGACAGGTGATGGCAAGGACTGTGGCTCATTATTGTGTTGTGAAATTTCATGTAATATTGCCATACTCAGCTCCAGGAACTCAGCAAGTTTCCAGCTAAGGAAAACCAGGCTTGGTCAGGTGCACTGGATATTTTTATTCCCAGGACAGGAAGAGAGAGGACCAAATCAGTGCTGGATTTGGGACCCACACTTCCACAAAAAGTAGGTTCAAGGAGTAAAGAGGTCTTCACTCCTTATGCATCAGCATTGTATCTTCCCTCTTGTTTATACCCCAATCTATTTTAACAACCTTATTGTCTTGTTTATAAGACATAGCAAAATGTATCTTATATACCCTGTTTTACTGATGTAGTTAAAACATTAACAGCCATCTTAAATTCTACAAAACTACAATGTAGCTCGGAGAGGAAGGGACAGTGTTAACTCGTGCTCATAGGAAGCAGGATTTAGGAGGCTCCTCTTCCCATTTTAACACTACACAGGTGGGCTGGAGATTAATGAGCATCTGTCTTGTGACCACATGAATCTGTTCACTGTTTGATGGGTGAGATGTGTTCTGGCATCTGTCCTCATAGTTACTGAGCAGAAAGGATAATGCCTACACAAATACCTGTTTTGCAGAAGTGTCCAGGAGTGGTTTAATAAGAATGAGCACGATCAGCAGGGTCTACACAGGGTGTCTCCCTTTCACTTCCTTCTACTGAGCTTGTAGCTTCTGCTCTCACCTGATTTCTTGGTGCTTGGCAGCAGTGAAATCTGTGGCCACTAACCAACCTGCTGGTTAAATAAACCAGGATTTATGTTTCTCCCGATGTTTCTTTCTCCTTGGACATATGCTTTATTTTGAGGAACTAACTGGATCCTGACTGGGGATTTTGCAGTAGTTCAAGGCTGAGATTTTGCTTCTAAGTCAGAGACTCCTTTTTCCAGGTTATACCTTTTTTCCAGTCTCTAACTGTGCTTGGAGTAGTAGCACAGATGAGTATAGGTGTATCCAAAAGTGTACATTAAGATTAGTGGCTGTGTAGACTATCAAAGACCACAAGAAGAAATTTAAGAATGACTGACCTAACACTTTTGTTGTGTTTTGCCTGTTTCTGTGAGAGTGTGTTAGCAATTTTAAAATTTTATTTAGTAGAATTTAATTTATTAAAATCAGAAAATTCACCTTTGTGCCTGATGGTTTCATTATTCTAGTGGAATGTGACCTGGAAGCTGTTCCTAGATAAAGCATGAAGGTAGAGCATGTGAAATGTGCTTTCATTGACTGCTAAGTGCTGGCTGAGGTTCTTCATTGTTTTATCCTGGGTGATTGGCTCTGTGAGAGGCAGTTTCATCATTCCTGGATCCTGGCTCCTACTCTTGAGAAACTCCATAAGATGACATGCCAGCCTTCACCTCCTCTTCGTGTCAGACTAGGCAGGGTGACAGGTCAGCCTGCCTGCAGAGCTCCTCTCTGGCAGCTGGGCCTTTGCTCTGGGTGCCCACTCAGCTTGACAGGAAGACGAATGAGAACATTTGCAAATTTTTTTGTCTTGTACAATGTACAATCTCGTACAACTCGGCCTCCTTCCAGCCGTGATTTTGAAACTGGCATGTGACGGGCTCAGTTGAGTCTTCCCATGTCTTTCGAACATTCCTTTTCAATTTGGGCATATTGTTCTGCTTGGTGATAGTGGCCCTGATGATTGCATGAGTCAGCCATTTTGCGCAGTTTGGCAATGTACTGATCTATTGTTTTTTCAGCTCTTTGGACAATGTTTCGGTGGGGTAAAAAGCACTTCTAGGATTTTACAGCCTTTCCTGCTCTGTTCTTTTCCCCACTAAATACTGCAGATGCATATGGTGGGCCTTTTCTCAGAGAACTGAAAACATGCTTGCTCACACTTTATTTCCTTTTGCTTTCACTATCAGCTCTTTCAGGTTCTACCTTGCAGGCAAAAGGGCACCCAGCTACTGACCACAGACTCTTTCACATTTCTGTCAGATGTGAGACAGTGCTGTGCCCTTGACCTTGCCCTTTTTCCTTCTCTTTCTTTTTATGACAATGTTAATTTCTTCTGCTTGCAACTCCTTTTTCCTCCCTCCATGATGCAGCAGAAAAGGTGGCTGCCCACAGAGAGGTGAAAGTGCTGCTCATGAATGTTGGTGTCCTTAATTATCCCAGAAGTGCTCCCTTGAACTAAGTGCTTTGTGGTTATTAATTCATATTATTAAACTAGCTGTGCAGAAAGGATGGCTCACTGTTATTTTGCATTTGTTTGATTGGCACCTTGTTTGAAAGTAGGTTTTATCAAGTTTTATCTTGAGCTGAGTGACACAGCTAATTATACTTGTTTTCACAAGCGCCAAGCTCCAGTCTGAAGTAGACTGAGCATATAAAACCCAGTGTCATAATTCTTACAGATAATGTTTGGTTTTGCAAAATGTTTGGGCACATGGGTATGAAATGTGACTTCTGCTAGTAAAAATCATATCACAGGAAGACACTGTGAGCAGTCAACAATTTCTTGGTGCTTTTCACCCTTAATAATCCAGGAAAGAAGTGGAAGGGGCAGATCTTCTGGGATACGTCCCAGCACAAAGGGAAGAGATGAGCAATCATGGAATATTTTGCAGGAGACGCCATGTCCTTCTTACTCCATGGAGGGTGGAGGAATGAATTCAGGGTTATCTTGGCTGTTGGAAGAGAGATCTAAGGGATCTAGATCAAACATGCCCACAGAAACTAGAATAATAATATAGATGACCCTATGTAGGAAGTTAAACTCTTACACAACCTGGTCAGGGGTCACCAAACAATCTGGGCTAGGAACTGCTTCTCTAGAAGATGTCCCAGGTGAATATGCCTGCTCCATTAGACCACTACAGCTACTACTAAAAAATTATGTAAATCTACAGAAATAGCTTAACTTCATAAAAGGCTACAGTTTTTCCATGCCTGCATGCCAGGTAATCTGGTGGCAGGTGCTAACTGGTAAGAAAGATAATTTCCAGTCAATGCATGGCTGACTCATCAGCACAGCAGGTCAGAGAGCTAAGGGCTGTAGATGGGCTTCAAGAAGAGCTGAGATAATTTTATGACCTGTGAAAGCATTTGCCTAGCTGTTCCTCTATAATCAGTAAGAGAAGGGTAATCAAAGCTCGTTCCTTGGGGCACCAGATAATGATACTAATTAGCACATAGACAAGGCTTTGCTGAAAGCATGCACCCAGGCATGTGATAATTAATTAACTGATTTTTTGGGGAAAGGTGTGCCCCTTGCCTTTTCCTTCTCCTCCAAGATTGTGCAATGGGAAGAAAGGAGGATTTTATGCTTGCTCATAAAAAAGATGCCACGTCTAAAATAGATGTGGTTTTAGTCCAGCATGGTGAATTTGGGCAGCTTCTCCTGGAATATGAATTTGTGCTGAAGTTTAAAGAGATCCCTTGAACTACTGCTCCAAGTTGGATCTCAGTGTACCGGGGTACAAAGGTAGGGCTATTTGATTTCTTGGTCTGTTTGTCCTCTTTAAAAAGGAATGGTGCCAAACCCAGATACGTCCATCCCCTGTGTACTCAGGCTATAGCCAGCGATACTCAGCCACAGCTGTGAGCTTCTGGGGACAGAGGTTTGCATGGGAAATAGTTACTGCTAAATTCTATGGTGCAAGAGCATTGCCGCTCATACCGAGACAGGCAGTGGTACAGGCTTTTGGCACCACCTCAGGAAACTTTGCAGATCAAAGATCACTCCCTCAGATGGGCTGTGGGGCTGGCAGCGTTTCCCAAGCAGAGCTCCCTGCAAGGAACCCAGATTTGATGAAATCCTATGCTCTGACATTACAGTGACCGCTTTCGCTCTATGAGGCTCAACTCAGACAGAGGTACTGGAGTCTGGCAATGACCAAGTGTTTTCTCTTGTTGGTTTTCAATTTCTAGGAGACTGTTGGATAGGATCTCAAGTGATATATCTGGCTTCTTGTTCAGGCTGGTTTATGTGTGTGCACGTGTGAATGTGACTAGGCAGAAAATATCTCTCCATTGTTATATGGGAGAGAAGCAAAGAAACACCAGTTTAAAAGAGCAATGTGAGGCAGAACAAAATATTCTTTCAGCTCTGTACAAACCCCTACCTGGTTAGACCTTCATAGCACTCAACATTCTGCCCACCCAAGTCACAGCTAAGTTTTGCAGCTGCATTCAGGGTTTCCCACTCCCTTCTCTCCCCTGCACTAGCAGAGAAAAGAGAACCTCTGTCGTGTCTGGAATTGCGTGACATACAGGTTGGCTGGTTTTACAGGGGGCAGAGGAAAGAGAACAAACTGTTCCTTTTAATTTCAGAGGTCCTGCATACAAGCTACTGTGTGGGAAGAGTCTTTGATTGACCTCTCAGGTCTTGAGGAGCTGTTGGGTGGTCATCATTTCTGGAGAGGGTGGGTGGTGGGAAGTCCCCTTCTCTACTCTCAGGAATCATGGAAATTTTCACCTCTGGGCTAAGTCTTTTCAAATTAGACAAAGCCAGTGTTTTATGAGCAGAGTTGGAAGAAACAAGGAAGTAGCCTTGCGCCATCAGTTCCTTTAAGAGGATATTTTTTCTATCTCGTGAGATATAAATGTGCCATCAAGTGGGACTTCCTTTGATATTCTTTAGGCTTCTGTCCAACCCACTTCCAGTGTGGCTTGCCTGCTTTTGGGTTTGACTTGGTACCCAAACCTGCCATTTCTGCTCCTCAGAGCAGGGTTTAGCCCATAGAGCTCTGAGCAGAACAGTGGTGATCTGCTTCAGCATTTTCCCAGCAACACAGAGCCAAGCTGTCCAATTCCCAGTACTACTTCCACAAATATGAACTGCTCCTGCAGTCACCTGGGTCTGTATAACCATATCCATCACAAGCAGTAATAAACAGTGTCCACAAGGATATGTGACTGAGTCGGTGCCCATAGGGCTTTTACAGAGCTCAAATTATCACACAAGAGAATAGCTGCTCTCAAGGCCCGAGTCATTTCCTTAATGGGCCCTACTTTTAAATAAAACAAAGTCTCTTCATCCTAAGCTGGTACTCCATCCTCAAGCAGAGGAGAGTCCACTTTGCTTCTGCCAGTGTAAGGGCAGAGAAAAACACATGCACAGTGGAAGACTAAACATAAACCTTTGCATTTTTGATTTGCAGAACTTGTAAAAAAGCTGGTAATATGTCAAAAGCCGGGAGGTGAAATCTTCTCAGATGTCTTCCTGAAGTGCTGAGTAACATATTTTTGAGCTGCGCATTTCATTATGTGCAAGTTATTGTGTGTGGCAGGAATAAACAGCCTTACCTTGTCTTATTCATGTTGCATACAGAAACAAATGTGTCATTCACATAAATCAGGCACAATTAGCTAGAGGGCTCAAATTTACAGTGTTTCTGATAAACCAGACACCTAAGAAATTCTGTGATGGGAAAAGGCTGCACTCTGCAAGAACACACCAGGTAACAGTAGCCTTGTGAATGATAGCCCTAAGCCTCAGCTTTTGCCCCAGTACCTGAACATCTCACTGTCCTGAGGGAAACATCTGCGGAGCAATTATTATCTTGGAAAGAGCCATGGGAAAATAAAGCAGTCGGTAACACTTGAAAAGCGTCCCAGATTCCCACTGAAAGGCTTTGTCAGAGCTGTGAACCTTCACTTTATTTAGCTGTATGCTTTATTCTTTTTTTTTTTTTCTGGAGTGGGTAGTAAACCAAAAAAGTATCCTGTATGTTGTTGCAGTGGGAAATATCAGCCATGATAACATTCAACTCAAGGTTGTTATCTAGTGGATTGTAACCTGTGGAATATGGGAATATTTCTCAAAGGAAAAGCAAGGCTTGTCATTTGGTGCTCTTTAAGAGCTTCACTGTGTCACAGTAGGCCCCAGCTGAATGAGCCATGTAACACTCAGAGGAACAATGACTATGTTGTACTGACCTGCAAGAGGGCTGGGTGTGTTCATCCCTTCTCCATAGGACACAATCTTTTTGTCACAGACACTCTTCTTTTTTCCCATTATTTTTAATGCTAGAGAAAAGGGAATCTGGGACTTTCAGCCTGCACAAACCTCTCTGCTTCTGTCTCTGCTGACATATGTAAATTACCATGGCAGGTCATTAAATACGTGCCTATCTCAGCAGGAGAAATGACAGAGCTGCCACTGAACATGGTGTTTCCTAGCAGGACAAGCCGAATGGCACAGTCCCAAATGCTGCTCCATGCTCTGGCAAGTGTCCTGCTCACGGGTCCTGTGCAGCAGGAACAGAGTCATGTCCGGGACTGTGCTGGGCACAGCCAGATGCAGTGGTGACACAGAGGTGCCTCATGACCTCTGCAGGAGTGCGCTGATCTGTGGAGGAAAGGCGTGGGGCACACCTGCATCAAATCCCACACGGAAATGTCACGTCAGGCTGGACATTAGTGCTTGACTCTTGCCTTCAGAGGCTACCAAAGGGCTTTGGGCAGGAGGCAGCATCACCCCACCCATTTTCACAGATGGCAAAATTGAAAAACAGGGCAGTGAAATAACTTAGTTAAGGTCACCCAAGGAGGCAGTGGAGGAGCTAGGAATAAAACGCAGGTTTCATGAATCACCAAACCACATGGCTTCCCCTTAGGGCTATGGATGTATTATAATAGAGCAAGATCCAGATGTGGTTTTTAACTGTCGTTCAGTACTTTGTGTGATATTACTCTGCCTAAGAAAATATACAAATTTGGACTCCCTGGAGATCTGACTAGTTTGGGGAGCTTGATTAAGCCTCTTTGGTATGACATTTTTAGGCAGAACAGCACACAAAGGGATGGGGGGCAATTCTGAAATACACTGGCAGGGCCTGCAGATTGCTGAGTCCTTTGTGTAACCCAGAGGATGCATAAGAATTTGAGAAACGCAATCTCAGAAGATGAAGGAGCGAGCAAAGTCAAAGCAAAGAAGCTGGACCACATCAGGAGGTAGGAAGAAAACAGATGCTTGGCAACAAATCTATGATCAGATGTGCTGTTCCAGTGACAGCCTAGAAAGTTATTATTCTCCAGCTGTTCCTCCTTGTTGCCTTCATTCCCTTCCCAGCCCACTAACTGAACTGCTTGTTGACTGTTCCAGATATGAACCTGGGCTATTCTGAGGGAGCCCTGCTTGGAGGCAGCTGCAGAGCTGCCTATGCTGGCTTTTTGGCAGAGATATTCAGCAGTAGTGGTGAGGAGGAGACAAGATAAGGGTCCAGGGATGGCCAACTCTCCATCCAGCTCTGTCACATCTCAGCAGCTCTTCTAGCTGCAGTCAGAGGAAAAGGGAGTTAGCTGGGTAAAAAAAAAAAATACTGCTCTGCATGTAAAACTCTTAATGCTTTGATATTAACAGTAGGAAGTAAGCGGGCCAAAATCCCAGAGCCTGAAGCCATGATTTAAATTGATCTATGTTCACATTTCTACCTCTGGGTTTGGTCTGGGGGGATGGGGAGAATGGAAAAATTGCATCCTTTCATCAAATTTCTACGTTAAAATTGCCACTCACCATACCCTGACAAACTGTGCCTTTTTCTTCCCAAAAAGCCCTGTCTTAGAGTCAGAGGTTTGCATATCATCTCTGGCTTAGCTAAATAATGAGCTCTCAACTTTTGAAATTTGCCTATACAGTTAGAATGTTAAATTCATGATACCAAAAAACTTAAAAGTCAAACACTATTTCTTTCCTACTTCACGTTAAATAATGGTTTGTGATCTAAATTTTAATTACTGATTTCTGCAGTAGAAGTCATGCTTTTGAACATTTGATCTTAGAAATGCAGATTTCATACTAGTGTAAAATGGTAGCAGCATTCTTGCTTTCCTTCCTGATAGGCTTTTGTGATACTCCTTAGCGATGTTAAAAATACATTATCCAATCTGTAATGGAGACACCTTTGGGCCCAGATGAACAGAACCATTCTCATCCAATCCAGAGACCATGGAGAAAGTCTGTGTCAAAAACAGGAGTCTCATCTTGCTGTGGGATGTTTTTATTTCAGTCCCAGAAAAAGTGATTCCTGTGGATACTGCATTTTAAAAGCCTTCAAGGGCCTTTGACAACGAGATGTGCAAGTCTCACTTTCTGATGAGAGCTTGTGCAAGGCTCCTGGCTGTGTTGAGGGTCCAGAGTGGTGGAGAGAGGCTGATTTTTGGGGAAGCAGTGCAAATTCATGATTCAGTTTTACTCTGCAAGGCTCTCATCCAGCCCCTGTAAACAAAGCAAGAGAGCAGCTGTCATGTGTACTGATGACAGTTCATGCTCCTTAGATACAGGTGAACTGAACAATAGTTTGATGGGAATCCTGGGTAGAAAGCACTACTTTGATACTGGCATTAAACCTTCCTAACAACTCAGTCATAACAGCCTCTTGTTTTCAAAAATTAAAACCCCCCAAAGCTTCCTGAGTGTTTATGCTTTTTTAGAAAGGTTACCAGTAAGCTATGGGAGAAAATTCACCTTTAACTTATCTGAAGACAAGGGCAGGAGTCATCTCACCATACTCTGTTGCTGTATGTAAAACACCCACTAAAAAGTGGGTGGTTTTCATAAATTAAACCAGCTCTATAGCTGCTGGAGTGATATTGACAAGTCCAGGAGAGGATTTCTGCTGGTCTAACAAAGAAATAAAATTGACAGGGGAAAGTATGCTTTCAGAGGGTCTCTTTTTCCATTAGCCACAGGAGTTCAGATCACCAGTTTAGTGCAGGTGTCTACAATTTAGTTTCAGTGAGCTGAAGCCACAAGCTGATAGTCATGTCACAGAGAGGGAAAATGCCTGACCAGGAGAAGAGAAACAGGGGCTGAAAGAGGGAAGCAGAGTGGCCCCAGAGAAGGTAAAAAGAGACGGAAAGTTGGAGAGTTACAGACAAAAGACAGAACCTTTAAAACAAAGCCATTTCAGAGGTTGTGAGGCAATGTGTCCTTCAATATCAGGTTAGCTGTTCAGTGGCTGGCACTTTGCACCGTGTGAAAAGATCTCAGCCGAAGATCTTTGCTAATCTGGCCAGCCGCAGTGTACTCGGGGCACTACTCCCATATGCCCAGCAGGCATCTGCGGGGAGAGGGAGGCAGAGCTTTCCCACCACTGACAGACACCCTTGCTGTCTCCTGCTCCCACCCACAGTGAGTCATGGCTCCAGAGACGCCGCCCTGGGCGCTGGAGAAATCCACAAACCACTGCAACGTGACATTATGGACAGGATGGAAGCGATGCCCTTCTTCTTGAGGCTCATGGAGGGAAACTTTGCCAGGGTTATGGATCAGGAGGTACTGTGAGTGTGAGGTCAGGTGAGCATGCTGGGGATGGGATACCAAAAAGATACACTGGATGATAGAGATGGCATGCTGCAGGAGGCAGGTGTTGTTGGAGAGACCAAACTTGACAGCTTGCTGCATCTACCTTCACTAGCCAGCATTTTGCTGCTCATCTCTTTACATTCAAAGTAAACTTTTACATTACAATAAATACAACCCAGCCAGCCAGGTGTTTTTTTGCTCCTTAGCCATTGATAACTGAGGCACTTAGTACAATATTATAATGTCTAATGTTTTTGCTCACAGCCACGTTTATCTGCAGTGCCCCTGTAAACTCAGTCTGAGCTCAACTTCTCAGCCTGTGCCAATTAGTCTGATTCCCCAGGAGACAGGTGGGGGGATGCCACATGAGTGTATTTACAGAGGGACGATATATTAAACCTTCACCCTGCTTGTAAATTAAATGCATGGTTAAAGCTCTGGTCAGATGCTCACCCGACCACTCTGCCATCTCCTTTGATTTATCTCTGCAGCAGATGCAGATCCACACTTCAGTGGTGGGCCCTGCCAGTAGCAAATTTATTATTCACACTCCTCTTTGCCCAGGAAGATAAAAAACTCAAGTATATGGACTCCTTCCGAAGGGAAGAGGCAGTGGCATGGTTTCATGGAGTGTTGGAAAGGTTTATCTTTGCTGAGCTCACACCTGACCTGCCAACATGAGGTTGAACAGGTTGTGAGGGGAGGCAGGCAGCCAGTGAGCAGCAAAGCCTCAAAAACCCACAACCTGCTAAACAGGGAGGGAATCCTGTGTGGCTTCAGCTCTCTTGTTCCCCCAGTGTTGCCAGTAGGGTGTTGTGTGGCAAGAAATCTGTTCTTCCAGCCACGCTCCTTCCTCTCTTGTCTATGGGAATATCCCTGTACCCCCCTTGCCAATGGGATATGTCTGCACTGTGCTGGTGACAATGGGTTAGAGACTTCAGAAAAGCCCTTGTCCTTTTTAAAGATTGGAAATGGGAGCTCTAGCTCTGTAAATGAGCTTCAACCTTGTCTGTTGCGCAAGTCCTGGCCATGCTGCAAGATGGCATTATCTTGCCAAAGACGTTGTGATCTTCAATATCCTCACAAGGGGAAGTGGAGGGACAGGTACTGCTGATCTCTTCACTCATGACCAGTGACAGGACCCAAAGAAATGGCACGAAGATAAGTTGGGGGAGCCTTAAGCTGGATTTCAGGTAAAAAAAATTCACCCAGAGGGTGGCTGGGCACTGGAACAGGCTCCCCAGGGAAGTGGTCACAACACCAAACCTGACAGAGTTCAAGAAGATTTAGGACAGTGCTCTTAGGCACGTGGTATGGCCATGCAGGGCAGGAAGTTGGACTTCACGATCCTCATGGATCCCTTCCAACCCAGCATGTTCTGTGATTCTAAGCCACTTGCTTTACTCTGTTTTTAATCTTCTGTCTTCCTATCTTTTCTCTGGATTCCCTATTATTTTTAAAATATTGCTTTTTATGATGCAGAAACAAGAAAGGAAGCAGATTTGCATGGTGTGAGACATTAAGATGAACCTTATGCCACACTAGCATGGGTACTATGACAGGGAGAAATGTGTATTGTCTGCGTGTTTGAGACCCCTTGCACAGGACAGCAACCACAGGATCGTGGGGATAGAAAAGCCTGATGTCTTGAATACTTGTAGGAATATTTAAATACAGCCAGCCTTGATCCTCATTCTGGGAAACAACAGCTGCTGCCAGGATAATTTTATCCTCTTGCTTACACAAGAGAGAAGATCTATTTTACAAACATCCCGTGATCTCCTGGACCCATATATGCGGTTATTCCAGGTCAGAGTTGCATCACTGGAGTGGCAGATCCATATTCTGACCTGTTTTTTTTCTCTTGTCCAGCAGACTCTTCCTACCTTGAGTGCTCTGAGCTTAGGGACTATATTCTTTCCTCTCGTGGTTGAATTGGTTATCACTGCATCCTCTTCTCAGATTGTCTCCGTGACTTAGGAGGGTGCTGGGAAAGTTTTGCTCCATCATATTCAATGTAGCGACTCACTTAACATCAAAAACAAACAAGTATGGAAGAGAAGAGCTGGTTTCCTTGTTTGCAGGATGCAAGGCCCTAAAGATAAGAGCGTATACTCCTGCCCTTATCAGTTCTCACGTTGAAGTATTTGGCTTTTCCTAGAATTACACTTCCACTGTCTGCCTCAGTGCAAAGGAAAAGACACTACTTAATTAAAGAGAGAATTTTCCCAGCACACTGTCTTTCAATTGTGACTCCCTGCCTTGCTGCACCCGTAATCTTCACAGGACCTCTGATTACCTCTCAGAAATACTTCCCACGTGGAAGTTTCTCTAATGAAAACACATGGAGAGAGAAATCTCAAATTTTTTTAAAATATTTTTGGGAGGATGGCAGGGGAAGTAAACCTGAAGTGTTTCATTTATAATCAGGCACTTTAATATTTTCTTATTTCTTTGTTTGTTTTGAAATAACCTTCTGGCTCCATATTTCCTTTTGTAAACATTTAGAAGATAAAAAAAAAATACCCAGGCCTTTCATAGGAACTAAAAATGAAAACTGTTGGCTTTTTCTGGGGAAGCAAATTCCCTTCAGAAGGGACAGAAAATGGCCTAAACTTGAACAAAACTTTGTATTTCAAGAAACTAGATTTCCTTGAAAATGACATTTCCTTCAGATTTCCTTCAGTACCAAAGTTTCTCTTTTTTTTTTTTTCATTTTAATGTTTTCCTTGAAATTGCTGGTGAGTCCAGTCACATGTTTTTTCTCTGAACTGTAATTACCACATTGAAAGGGTTGTATAGCATAGCAAAAAGCAAGAGCCCTCCTGCTCATCCTCTGCAGAGCATGAAGGGTGCCCTGGAGGGTGGCTCTCCAGACGATGGTCACTTGGCATCTGTGTGATCAAAGTATTCCCATATTGAACACTTATATGCTAATGCTGACAGTCAGTGGGTTAATCATTATGGAAATACTGACCAATTCTTGAGTCAAATATCAGGTGGTCCCAAAAACAGAGCCCTGGGACAAAGGACAGAGAAGTTCATCTCTGACTAATATGGCAGATAAAATGGCTGTTATGCAAAAACGTGGCTTCCAACACAACATTTGGGTCAGAGCAACATCTGAACCACAAAAATTCATTCTTCTTTCCCATGAAAAGCAGCAAATGCCATGCATTGCTGAAGTTTGGGATTCTGAAAGCCTTTAGTGGTGGGACAGCTTACAGCCCTGATAACAAACTGTCCAGGCTGCTGAGGGTTATTTATATAGAGTTTAGACCAAAAAAAAAAAAAAAAGTCTTCAGATATAGTAATGAATTAACTTAGAAACTAGAAATTAGAAAAGGATTTTGAAGTAGCAGAGCAGAGGAGGTCTGGAGCATGTCAACTATGGGTAGAGCACTTGTCAAAAGAGGTATCAGGTTTTAAGATGATCTACATCAGTCAATGAATGACACAAATGGCTGTAAAGGCAGGCCAGGCCTCTTGATTTAGCTCTGCCTTTCTATAGTCCTGTTTATTGGGGACTGGAGAACCAAAAATAGAGGCGATAGTCATAGCAGTCAATGCTTTCAGTCCCTCCCCAAAGTATTTAAAATAACAACGTCCATCTTCAACAATCGCACAGGATTTGGAAGGTTTCCAGTTTTGACAGCCCAGTGTAACAGAGATTAAAAAGTGTGTGATTTCACATAAGATGGTCCTCTCCATTGAGTTCGATCCATCAGCAGGCCCTTTAGAAAGTCTTGGCTCACCCATCAGCCTATGCCCACAGATGTTTGCTCTCAATCAGCCCTTTGTGGCTCATAGCAGCAGCAAAGGGTATAACACACTCAGGAGCACTTTTTGGAGGATGGCAATTTACTGGACAAAAAAAGTTCCAAATCTTTCCCTAAGCTTAACATTGGCTGCAAATATATGAATGCTAGAAGGTAGGGAGAACAATTTGTGACATGTATTGTGGGCTGTGTTTCTGATCCCGTGAGTCTGTGTGTATCTGTTGTTCACCAGCATTAACAATGGGATTCATGTCATCTGCTTTTGACTTTGCTTTTGGAGCAACTCAAGTTATTTTTTCAAATCCCTGGCCATGACAGGAGACAGTAGCTGTTGCTTAAGGGACTGTGTGTGAGGCACAGCTGGGATGGAGCATGGATATGCTGCTATGGCATGTGGAAAGAAGCTGACAGCTCTGGATGGCATTGCATCCTTTCTGTCATAGAGAGTATTTTTGGGGAGAGACAGATCTGCCCTTCAGCAGAGGGGGATCCTGAATAGCCAGCTAGGAGTAGATGCTGAATTTTTAAGGAGAGAAAGGACAGTGTGATGAATCCCATCTGAATAGAATATGGTCATTAACACGTCATTAAAAATGCCTTGTGTCTTACAAATGCAAACAATAAAATCCTTCCGGGAGTGTCGGACTCCCCTTTCTCTTTAAAAGCAGCTGTACTTTTTTAGTACATGGTGACCTTTCAAGACCTGCTACTCTTATTCTTCTTCACAGCTCTGCCGTTCCCCAGATGGGTAGGAGCAAGGTATTTGCTCTCTGTGCACTACAAGAAGTGTTGCATCTTTGCCTCATCTTCCATAAGGCTTTACTATTCTGGACCCAGCGTAAAGCAAATCCTTCTTTGTATTCTGACTCTTCTTTGGCATCTCAGAGAGGATTGCAGCTTCTGGCCTGGCAAGGCCATCCAAGAGAAAGGTGGGTGCCTCACCAGATAGTGCCACAACCCAGGAGGCGCCTAAAGAGGAAGATGGAAACTGTGATTTGGCCTTGAAATATACCTCTGGAGAGCATGTGAAGCCCAAATGTAGCAGGTTCATTCTGACTGCAGTGTTTATAGAACAGCTTGGTAGAGTAGGATGCTGTCATCCACTTTGAAGTCAGGACCTTGATTGTCTATCCAAATTATTGAATCACAATGCAAAATAAAGAAGGACATAAATAATATTCCTTTTATATATGGCCAGTTCTTCCACTAGAAAATGCTGTTACAGTGATGTTCCACTTCCCACCAAATCCCATATCCCCTTGCCTCCAAATTCAACTGGGTAACATTCTCTCAGACAATGGTTTTTGATCAGCTAATCCTGGCACAATCTCTCCAATATTAAAGAAAGAGGAGGTGTAGAGGAAGGGTCCTGCAACAGCCTAGAGAAGAGCACGTTCATTTTGCAGATGATAGGAGGACCCCAGCTTGAGCTTGTTGTGTTTAATGAAATAAAAACTGAAAAGGGTAGGATTGGCTGCCACAGATACATCAGGAGCCTAAATATTGGGGAGGAAATTGAGCTATTTAACTCAAGTACAATGTTGGCACAAGAACAGCTGGGTACAGACTGCTCATGAATGCATTTAGACAATGAGAATAGACAGAAAAGAGCAGTACAAAACTGAAAAAAAGAAAAAGAAAAGGCAAGTAATTTTCATATTATAGAGTAATAGAAATGGCGCTGAGGAAGGTCTCTGGAGAGCAGCTCATTTTGGTTTCTTTAACCTTTGGTAATATGACAATCATTCCTGAAAGAGAAAAGCCAGAGATTATTTTATCAGTGTTGCCACACTTTTAATTCAGAGCTTACTAAAGCAAAGACTGTCCCTGACATGTCCCTCTTAATATTTTTCCAATTTTGGCTGTATGTTTGCAAATGAGAGCATGAAATATTACAATTAATAATTTGCAATCATTTCACAGCCGTTCAATCTGATCGTGCTTAATTGGGTGAGAAATGCTGCTCTACTGCAAACCTCTGCCCCAAAGCCCTGTCATAAGCAGCTAAAGCATCCCTCACTCTTGATACACTAATGAGAGGCTGTGGAGATGTGGCTGTTGCTGACAGTGGGACTCAGACTTTGTGATTTCTTGTAGCACCAGGCTAGAAGGGAGACTTGAAGAAATGTGAGGGAAGTGCAGCCTCCCCCTCCTCTCAACCCCAGGCAGCAGAAGGAGTGCTAAGCTTGCCCCTGGTTCCCAGTCCCAGCTCTGCTGCTCCGTATCCCCATGCTGCTGCCTTAGGACTGTGGCAACAATCGCCAATTTTCCCATGCTGCTGAGAAGCCTTGAGCCCTTGCTGAGATCTATGTGACCTTCCTTATGCCTCTTTCCTCCTTCTATCTGCTTGTCTTATTATCTGTTTAGCAGTCATCCTCTTCCAAAGCTGGGAAAAAGCGGTGGGTAAAAAAAGTGCCCCGTAACAAACAAGTCCTTCACCCACGTGAAAACTAGAGGGGCTACTTTCTACAAATAAATATCAGTAGGAGCTTATTTTGGCTTTGTCTGTGCCTCTGCACAGGAACCTGTGTCACCAGCAGCTCTCCAGACTGGGGTGAGATAAAGTGTTAAATCCTGCTATTTCAAATACCCATGTATACATTCTTTCCACAGGTTGTGAAAATACCCCCAAAAAGCTCTTCTGGGGCTTAGAGCATTACTGTTCCAGTCTACACTGTCATTTATTTCCCTGGGTATTAGAGAAATCAGGAGGGGAGAATGCCAGATCTGGCTTTATTTTGGCCATGCAAATATATTACTGAGCAGTGAAAAGTCAGAGAAAAGCATAAATCTCATTGCTGCACTCCAGTGCTCTGGGAGTTTTTCAAGTCCCTCTGGAATCCAGAGGCAGTTTTCAGTTTGTAAGTCTAAATATACTTTACTGACAGGGCCAAATCCAGCCTTAACACAGGGGCATGGAAGGCAGGGGAGTTTCATCAGGAATGTGTCAGGAATTGCACTGCTGCTTTAGGGGCTATATTTTAGGGGAGTTGCTGAGCCAGTCTGCCTTTACAAAATGTCAGGAGTAATAAAGCACAAGCGTTGTACCAGTATATTTTCACTCCTCACCCTGAGATTATCAGATCACCACAGGCACCAAATAACTTGCAAGACAAGAGTGAAAATGCTTTGCTCTGCTCTGCTCTACTATGTTGGGCCTCAAAACTCCTGCAGATGTTCCTGCAACTTTATCACTTTCACGTCCTAATTAGTAAAGTGGTATTTTCTCCATTTCATTATATAGCGAACAGGGCAAAGAACTGAACTGTATGCAGCCCTGATGGTGGACCTCCAGAATCTTCTCACTTCTGCACAGTGTGAGTGTACAAATATCCCATGGAAAATGGGGCTACATTGCTGGTGGACAAGTAGCAGCTGTCCTCGCTGCTGTCCCCTTCCTTGTGCCAGTTGTGACAAGTTGCTGCCCCTGCAGAGGTCGGGACCCTGGAGAGCTGCAGCAGAGACATCAAATACTATTGAAGGCTCCTGCAAAGTTGTTGCATCTCAGACATCCCAACTATTTTAAATTTTAAACACAGCTTTGGAAGGCATGTCTCTCCTGCAACATTCTTCCCATTGCACTCATGCGCACAGGCTTGGCTTTCCAAACAACAGCTCTACTGAGGAGCTCGCTTTGTTATTAATAAGATGGCTGTGTTTATGTAGTTTAAGTGATGTTAAAATTGAAGTGAAGTTATGATTCAGCTGACTTCAAGTTTTCTCAGCACCCTTCCTTTGCACACACAGTTTGCCCTGCACTTGTTTGCTTTGGCAGGGTCTGGGCTTTATAGTAACAATTTCATCTTCCATTTATAGGCATCTGCACGCCATGTTATTCTTATAAAGCAGAGCCTTTCTCGGAGCCGAGCAAGGGGGACATGTAAAGCCATGCACGTGAAGGCAAAAAACTTTTTGTGATCTCAGCTTCTTCACATAAGGGATAGCTTTGTCCTGCCCTTTGGGAAAAAATTAGTATGAAGGGGAAAAAGTCCCGTCTCTGACTCTGGATCTTGAAAAAGAAAGAAAAACAGTCACAAACCTGCAGTGTATTAAATTCAGTGCACACTGTTTGGCAAACTTCCAGGGCAAATGTAGGAAAGCTGTAAACTGGTGGAGTTAGATGTATCAGGTGAGATATTTTCTGCATGGAGAGAGAAATTCATTTTTTTCTCAGGTATTTAGACCTCAAGTGACTACTGTACCAGCAACTATCTCTTCTAAGAGACTGAGCTTGGGCTCCCACCCAGGCTTGGCTTGGGTTCCCACACAGACTTCCAAGTACCTGAGCACTGTGCAGCCCGTGGAGATTCCTGTTCATCATTAGCCAGACCTTGCAATTCTATCCTTTGAATCAGTGCTCATGCTGAAGCTTCTGGACAATTAATTTTTTTAATGTAATTAATTAAAAAAAATTAACATTAAAGGAGGCTCGTAAGTAGGGATTTGATATTTTAAAAACCAGGACTCCAGGGAGATCTTTCAGTTTTGCCTTACATATCCACAGTAAAGAAACATGGAGAACCTGACTAGAATAATGGCAAAGGGAATGGCAGATGTGGCATGACCTGATGAGACCAACCTTACACTCATGAAAATGAGATTTGTCCTCCCTCAGTGCCACTGAGTTTCCTTTGAGGGAAGTACTTTTGCTTCAGCTAAAACCTGATTACCTTTGCACAGCAAGCATCCATTGTTTTTGGCAAGCAGCCTTCCTCACCAGCCTGTCCCCTTGCCAGCTCCTCAGCTTAGTTTTGGTTGAGATGGGGCCTCTGACTGCCCAGCATGGCTTTGTTGAGAGTCCCTTGTCTTCAGGAGCTCCCAGTGCAGCCCTGCTGAGGCAGGACCCCTCTTGCAGACCTGCCCTGGGGTTATGGGTGATGCTCAACAAGCCCCAGCATGGCTGGGGCTCAACAAGCCCCCCATGAGGGTCAATCAGGATGACCATCCCCTGACTGATGCAGGAGGACCTCCAGTCTAGACCTCAAGTTCATCCAACAGCCCATCTGACTAGCTGAGACTGCGGATCCTCAACAAAATGAGCGTGAGCTTATTTCTCTTTTCACTCAAAACATGGGCCAACGCTGCTTCTCTCAGCTCCTGTGGTGGACACTGATGCCACAACAGCAAACTGGGAGAAATTACCAGATTATGTAGCCATGGGGAGTACAGAGAAAGTGTAATATTTCGGATGTAACTGGATGGGGTCCAGATGTGCAGGCAGAGCTCATGGTAGAGTTCTCCTTCCTTTCACTGCCCTCTCCCAGTGGAGTGTCCTGCCTTGGTGTGCCTTTCTAGATGGTGCCATTTGACTCCTGTGCCTGTGTGTGCATCTGTAGTGTGACTCCTTGTACATGTCACATCCCTGTCCCAAATCTGCTTCCTATTTGCCTGGAGTCAGATTCCCTGCTGTTTCTGGGGGACTTTCTCTGAGCTACTCAGCCATGACCAGAGCCTGAGGCACATTGGATGGCAGATCGTGAGCCTCACACTGCAACAACTGACCACAAACTGAAAACCTCCCAGTGGAAGGCTGCTCTTTGGGAGTGTGTAATGCTCCTTTCCCCAAATTACTGGTTACTCAGTCACTTGTGCATAAACAGGAACTTTGTCCCCTTCTCCTTTCCAAGTTCTGTAAGGCCAGCAGCTGGCATGCAATCCTATTATCTTTGAAACAGCTTCATCCCAAAAAAAATCAGAAGTGTATGGATGGTATCCTGGCTTTCCAGTAACCAGATTCACTTCCACTTTCGCTGATGTTACAGTCCACGGAGTAAAGCCATGTACATTTTGCACAAAATTGGCTAGCTGGGGCTGCAGCTCTCCTTTGCTCACCCCCCGCAGATGATCCACTCCAAGTATAAGCTCTGAGGGGCAGAGGCAGTGCAGAATTTTGCAGTGATGAAGTCACATAGGGCCTATTTTAATTAAAAATGTTTCTTTTATTTACAAACTTTGCCTTCTCCTTACTGCTGAGGGACTGGTTGGGAAACAGTTTGTATCACTGTTTCAGGGATCCTCAGCAGAAGGTGCCCATCCCAGGGATATTTGGGCCTTTCTGGGCAGCCCTCAAATGCTGAGTAAGTGGTTAAATAAATTTTGTCTCCTGTTTCTATGGGTCTGGAATAGAAATACTCCCAGTGACCTATTCATTTTGTCTGAGGCAGGGGTGTGGGGGCAGTAGGTGAGTTTATAATTCCTAATCCAGGTGCAGCTAGTGGGAAGACAGTTCTTTTACCCTCCTGTGCTGTCTTTGTCTTCTTTCTTCCTCTTCAACCAGTGCTTTCGTCCTTGACATTTCCCCTGCTTCCATCATCTCTCACCTCGTCTGCCCTCACTGTCTCCTTTAAATACCCTGCTTCTCTCTTCTTCCACCCCCAATGCCTTTCTGCCTTCTAGCTTTGCCTCTGGTGAGCTCTCTGGGTGTGCCAAGCCACTGTCTCCTTGTTCAGCAGCAGCCTCTGCAGCTGCTCTGGCTCTCTTGGCACTCTTGGCTTTCATTTCTTTTGGTCTCCTGAACACCCGGAGGTGGCAAACCTCAGAAAGACCCTCCAGCAGAGAGGTTTCTGACCCACTGTTCCCTCAAAGGGAGAAGTTCAGTTTCTTTCAGGGAAGTTTGGGGATGCTTTGTCAGCAGAAAGGATGGGGAGACCCACGGCACTGCCCTAGGAAATCATTAACTCCTCATCTGAAGTGAGAAAGGTGCTTTTAAGAAAGTGTGTGAACACAATGCTTTTCATGAAATACTTTGCAGGGGATCACAAGACTTTTAGGGGGAAGAGAATTGGACCAAAAATGAGAGACAAATTCAGGAAAGGGATAAATAAACTCAGTCAAATAGGGGCAGAGATGAGACCTATCATGGAAAGGTTTGGGAGTCCAAATGAAGAGAAAAGAAGCTCCACAACTCTGATTACAATAGATGTGTGTTGAGTGCTAGTGAAGAGTTTGAGGGGACAGAAGAACAAATGGACCAGACCCCTTCATCTCCAAATTGTGACAAGCTGCTCTATTTAGAAGCTATTAATAGCAACAAACAAAAGGATGGCTTTTTTAGTTGGTTGGTTGGTTGGTTGATTGGTTGGTTGATTGGTTGGTTGGCTTTTTTGGTTTGTTTTGAATTTTTTTTGTGTGTCTGTGTGTGTGTTGTTTTCGTTAGGAGCTCAGTTTAGTATGAATAAAATATTTTACCTGCCCTACACATTAGAAAAAAAGGACTGCTCTTGTCCTTTGACAGTTGGACCCAAGGCATCAGAGATAGATTTTGATTTTAATAGCCAGACGGTGAGTCAGTGGGGAGACCAGGTAACTGAACATTATGGCCATCAGAAATCCTCAACAGCCTCACAGGCTTCTGTGACTGGGAGAGACCTTTTTGTAATGGGTATTTTGTTGTGAAAAAGGGGTAAGAAGTCAGCTTGGTTCCAGGTCATTGCCAGGAAAAGAGAGACACAAAGTGGAAGCGGTTCAGAGGAAGAATGACCAAAATGATGAGCAGTGGCTGAGCTAGCTTGGTTTCTGAACTGCAATTGAGAAAGTGAAGCCTGTCTGGCTTGGCCAAGTGACAGTGAAGAGCTCAGAGTGACAATCAAGTTGCCACAGATTCATGATTAGCTGGTAAGTTGGTTGAAGCAGTGGCAAAGTCTTGATAAACCTCCAGATTGCTGAAGGGCGTAAATACCGAGGCTACAGAGAAAATGGTTTTGGCCCTGGATCAGGTCCTGGCTCAGGTTATGGTTGTCTTTTGAGTTTGCCACTGCAGATGGTCATCCTGAAAATGAGTCCACTGCATGCCTGTAGCTGTAGCACAGGCTGAGCTTTACCTCACCACCATTGGAGCCACAGGAAATATGAGAGCCTTTGTTCAGTGTCATTTCCTCTTCTTTGGATTCTGAGCTGTAATCAATGTGTGTTGGCATTGCCTGCGAACTAGAAGCTTGAATGCAAATCCTTGAAGGAAACAGCAAAAGGCTCTTTTTTTCAGAATGCTCTATCAGCACTAGGATTGAATGTTGAGCAGTGAATGGATGGGATGGTCTTCGTACCCCACAGGACAGAGGGACAGGCTTACTCAGGTTGAATAGGTTTTTCTTCCTGATGTACCCTAGTGGATCAGCTGAGGGGATAGGCTAAATCTTTCTGAATAAAAGCATCCAGTCCTATGCAAGCTCTCCATGAGTGATGCTGGAGTAACCTCACAAGTGAGCCATGGAGTTAAAATTGCCTTGATAAACTTGGAACAGATTGCTCTACATTGAACTTTTGTTTCTGGATGTGTGGAGACTCAGGCAGATGTCACACTGTTCATTATGCTTAAAGCACATTTTAAGATCTTCTTCCAAATCACAAGGGCAAGAAATGTCAAAAGCAATCAAACCAAACTTACAACATAATCACCTGACTCCAGGAGATGGGGCTATAGACCTCAGCTGATAACAAAAGGATTTGTAAATAGCAAGTGGTTCATTTTACAGCTGACCTAAATAATAGGGAAGATAATGGTTTCTGTTCTACAGAGAATATTTTATTCCTCCAACCTGAAATGAAACAAGCCATTTTGATTTGGCATTGGTTGGTTTGTTGGTTTGTTTGTTTGGGGTCTTTTTTTCGGGGTTTTTTGGTTAAAAATGCTAATAATCAAAAAGACAGGGGAATTTCAAAATGAAAGAAATCATTTGGGAATACAAAGCCAAAGCCATATGAGAATATATTTTACACATATTTTGTTTTGAAAATGTAAAAAGAGAGTCTTGGGATGGGGGATGGCTAGGTGGAGCAGTGGAGAGCTCATGGGGCAGGACATCTTTTCTTCTGCTTCTCAAGTTGGACTTAATTACTTCAGCTATTTCTACTCTTGAATCTCCAGCAAATTCCTTTCTGCAGGCTCATTGCATGATATTCCCAGAAGGAAGTCTAGATCCTTTTTGCTAAAATGTGCCTGAGCTGGGAAAGATGATGCGCATTATCTATCACAGCCTTGTCTCCCACTCAGAAACTTACAGGGCTGTCTTTTCTCTCACCAGATCTCTCCTTCTTCCTGGAATCTGGCACTGCTTTCTTATCCCAGCTGCCTTTCATCCATGCAGAAGTGGGGTGAGAACAAGCCTTGTAAACAAGGTGGTGATGCACTACAGGACGAGAAGGCTGACCTTAAAATATTTGGATTTCCAAAGTGTCTGGTCTAATAAGCTGAGCTAGCTGAAGCCATGGGGCAGTGTCACCATATTCAGCTGTCTTGCAAACAGCCTGCAGCCAACCTTCTCAGGGGGGAGAGAAATCAGGAAACAGCTACCACCACCAAGAAAAAAAATAAGTGTCCTGTCTTGCATGAGTGAAATTTATGGGAGTAATAGAATGATGGTTCTGCACAGATGGTAGGTCAATAAAGTGGGCCTTACCCAGCCTCAAATCTTTGGTATTTTAATGTATTTCCCGATTTTGTGAGTTGCTCAGTTGCAAATATATGCACATAGCCCTTAATGCTGCAGAGGAGAGATGGAGCAGTATTTTTCTCCTCATTCCCTATGTCTCCTTTATCTGTATTTTAGAGGCTTGATCCAGCTTTGAGAAATCTGCCTTGCTGCAAGTCAAAGTAAAAGCATGCCTTGAAAGAGGAAGACATTCGTATTTATTTTAGTTAATTGCTTGTTTGCATAATTACTCATTCCAAAAATCTAACTTACAATAAAATCTTCCCTTCCATCAATACAACCATTGTTAGAGCTTCCAGCATGTCTGCCCCAGCAGCCATTTGCTGGAGCTGGGAAGGCTGCTCTGTGAAGGTGAGCTTTACAGTCTAACTCCGAGGGTCAGTTTGTCTAACCCACAGAAACCAGGTCAGAGAGCTTCCCAATTAGCTTGAGACCCCCTTGTCTTCCAAGTCTTTCACCATAATTCACTGGAAAAAAGAAAGAGTAAGGGGATGGCGAGGTGGATTTGAGGTTGGTGAGTGTAAAACAAGGATGGCTTTTAGAGTTAAGCGTCTTTTTTTGACTCTGACATCTCTGCTGTAGGTGTATGGGAATGTGTGTCTCTACTTGATAAAAACTAACCAAATCAGAACACTGAATGCAGAAGAATAGGGACTTGAAAGATGTTCTTTATGTTCTTGTTTTTTGTGTGTGTGTGGCTTTTTGGTTTGTTTGTCAGTGTTTGTTGTTTTTTGGGTTGGGTTTTTTGGTGTTGTTGTTTGGGCTTTTTAGTTGGTTTTGTTTTTGTTGGGCTGGTTGATTTTTGTGCTTTTTTGCTTTTTGGGTTTTTTNTTTTTTTTTTTTTTAAATATACCAAAACAGGGGAAGAACATTGAAAAAACCTGCTTGGACTGTGGGGCTTTGGGAGCACTTGGCAGCATGTACAGTGCACCACAGTGCTTCAAGATGGAGATTTTTCCCCAGTACTGAAGAAACACATAGATTCTGTTATGAATGTCCAGTCTACGTCAATGAAGAAATGGTGCACCCTGTAAGGCTAAGATGACAGCAGAGGGCAGGGAGTGCACCCTACAATATTGAAATTAAAGCAAACAAAAGGTTTTCTAAGCTTCTTTGAACATCATGTTAGCCTTTCACCCATTCCCAGCTCTGAGGTGTGACCCTGCCTGAATTGGCAGGGTCTGCCAAAGGATCAGGTTCTGGCCGTGTTTATTTTGGCTGTGGCTATCGTAAACCCAGGGGCAGAGCTGGAAGTCTTCCCTCACCCCAAGCGCCCTTTGGGATACACCCTTCCTGGGCCAAGCTGAGCCAGACTGGCAGGAGACAGCATTTATGGATGTACATCTGAGACCTTGGGACAGCCCAAGCTCTGCTTGTTTTCTAAACACGGCCAGAGGGTGTCTTAGAAAGCCAACAAGGTTCCCAAACTTGATGAGGGCTGGTGCCAGCAAGACACAGTCAGATCACTGGATCTAGCCTTCAGGTGAGGAGGTGGATCATACTGAGGAATCTGAGATTTTATGTTGGTGATAGCTGTTGCTGCTCTCATTTTGTGATCTATTCTGTTTTGCCCTGGGGCCTGTGCCTTTCCTTGCTGGCAATATGCAATATTTCCCTTCAGTCAAAGATACCTGTCTGAGAGGAAAGCTGGATGAGATGACAGAATAGTTTGCTTTGTGATGAGTTCCAATGTGCCTGGACTGGGGACTGGATACAGCAAATGCATTGTCCAGGCAGAAAAGTAAAGGACACTGTCTAGGTGTCTGGTTGGATGTCTCTTAGGATGTGCCTGGAGTTTTACAAGATAAGCCCAGCAGTTGTCTCCTAACTGGCAGAAATGGCTGGTGTCTCCTAGGAAGTTTCTGCCCCCATGTTTCCCAAACTTGTGGGTATCCCAAGGAGGAGCCAGTGCCTGCAGGAGTGTGGGAGGGGGAGGAGGGAGAGGAAAAGAAACGCTGTGTCCTTGTAAGCGTAACAGTTTAGTCTTTGCTCTCAGGGACACAAGCTGGCAGTTGGCTTTGTAGTAACCCACATGACAACAGAAATAACATCAGGCATAATTAGACAAAATGATGGTATAAGTTCAACTCTTTCCCCCCAAAGCACCCAGCCCCCTCAACCCATTTTGAAACAATGCACCTTTTGTGTACGCCAAGTTGCTTTTAAAAACACAATTGATTTCTTTCTTCCCCATGACAGAAAAGAGTTTGCTGCTAGGATAACGAAAGTTGAAATGTCTCCGGCAGGATGGAGACTGAAGCAGGGAGGGAACGGGATACCTCATCCCTCCCAGCTTCTTCTGATGTCCTCTTCCAGACCCCCCCTTACCTACCACCACCCACGAGATAATAATTGGTTTTTGTTACTACTGCTTTAAATGCTCTCCATTTCCACCCCTGCAACCCAAAACAGTATCCCCTATTGTTTTGGTGTTAGAAGTATACATGACGTAGTGAGGATTCTGCCTTTTCTGAGGCCTTGTCAGATTATGGATGATTGATCATGCTTCATCCACCCGATGAAGCCCATCAAAGAATAGTACAACATTTTCCTCTCTGTCTCCTTCCCCTAAGTGTGACTTGGCTGAGAGGACTACTGTGCTGAATTTGAATGGGAATTATCTAAGTGTGTGGCTCCAGCTCCCCCTGCTAGCTCCCCCCTCTTTAAAAAATGAAACTGAAATGCAATCAGATTTTCTTTAATGAGGGGAGACTGAGAAAATGCATCCCATGAAAAAGAACTTTGTGGGCATCCCAGGTCCCACACCATAAACAAAATCAAGTCACTCTATATTAGTGTAGAGAAAGCCTCAGAGAAAGGGAGAAACCCTGTTTATACCCCCTCCTTATCACAGCTTTCTTGGCAGCCCATTAAACTGCATTGTACCCACTCCTGTGCCACCTCCCTAAGTAGATGCATGTATACATGACTTCTGGGTAACAGAGTTGGACGTGTAAAGGCAGCACCAGGCCTAAAATGGACCAGACTCTGAGTGCTTTGATTTCAGTTTTAGATGGGTTTGTGTCCTTTGCTGAAATATGAGTCATTTTAAAACTACTAAGCTAGGAACTGTGGGGGTTTCATTGGTTTGGCTGTCTGGTTTTTGAGCATCTTTAAGGCATTTAGACATGAAGTGTGATGCCAACCACTGCAGCATTATTAACATTTTAAGTGTTTGAAGACTGCATGTGACTGTGTAATGCTATATCTATATATGTGGGTGCATGTAATGTCGATAACTGAAATTGGTTTATAGCTCTATCTAGTTATATTCTTTTTAAGGTCCCAGTGAGATACCAGGGAATCAATTTTGAAGACTTGCAGTGCAGTCATGCAAATAAAACTTGGGAATAGTAGAGTCTGACAAAGCAGTCCTGAGAATTATGGACATAAAATTTCTCCCAAAAGTGATCCAATGTACATATATAAAAAAGAGACTCAAAATTATATCTTTAGAATGATGCTGTTTTCAGTGCTCCTAATTTTGGTATATCTATCCATATTCTTTCCTTAAGCAGGACAGTTATTACTTGTGCAAAAAATACCTGCTCTGGAAAATTTTAATCCCAAACTGATGCACATGAATTTTAGTACTGACTTGAAAAT
Source organism: Thryothorus ludovicianus (assembly GCA_013397245.1). Classification (NCBI taxonomy): domain Eukaryota; kingdom Metazoa; phylum Chordata; class Aves; order Passeriformes; family Certhiidae; genus Thryothorus; species Thryothorus ludovicianus. The sequence goes on along the minus strand of VZTB01016677.1, from coordinate 1,973,903 downwards.
ATTGAAGCAGAATTTTTGGAAAGCTATATTCTTCCTTTTCTTTTTTTCTCTCATGTAGAGTTTGATTTTGCCACCCTAAAATTTCTGGCAAGTTTCAGGCTAACAAGTGATTTTTCCAGAACTTTTAATGTTGTGTTAACAGGGGATTGTTCATAAACTCTTTCCCAAACATAACTGCTAGGTTAACTGTTGACCAGATAGTACCCAGAAAGTATATTTTTTGACTGTGAATTCATTAATAGTTAACTGCTGCACAGACATTGAAACAATGTGCTGATTCTTCATATTGAATCCTATCTCAGACAAATACAATAAGATGCCACGGTCTGTTGCTTTCTCAGCTCAACATTGCTGAGTGTTAATGTCAGGGAAAAGTCTTACTCAGTTAACAGCATTCCTAGAGCACTCTGTGGAACTGAGGGAGCTGCAGAAAACTTAGAGGCTACACAGGCTGAACCTGCAAAACAGCATGACACAAAAACCCCAACCAAACAAAAACCCCAAAACAAACAGAAACGCAACCAAACAGAAAAAAGGAGAAGGAAACCAAAATGAAAATGCTGATTGGGCTCCAGAGCTAAAAAATGTCAGAGGGATTCCCAGGGCAGTAACATGCACCTTGAGGAAAGACATATGCAAACAAAGGATCCTTCTCCAGCACAAAGCAAGGGTTTCCTGCTACAAAATGTTACCTCTGCCAGAAAAGTTCCTTGTGTGTCTTTTACCAGTTTATATGTTTGATTATCTCTTTATATGACAAATTTATGCTCCTGCAACCTGGAGCCCTTAATTTCTCAGCTTTCTTCCTCAGAAGTGTGAGGAGTCATTTGTAAGCTTTATTGACTTGCAAGGCGGAGAGAGAAAAAATTCAGGTCTCTGAAAATTCATGTCTCTGAAGAGATTTGGAAATGCTTTGTGTTGGATGTGACTGCTATAAAGGATTTTGGCTTCTAAATGCTGGTGTACCCAGAAACACAGGATAAAATATTTGTTTTAGAGTCCTATTAAACTTCAGTTGGATAAACATTCTATATCTGTTGAAGGCCATGATCATTGCCATAACATTAAATAGAAAGGAAAAACACATGGCAGCCAGCCAGGAAACACAACTATCAGAAGGTAAACAGGCATAATCAACCAGGGACTTGAGAAAGCTGCATTATTAACAGAATAAAGCATACAACCCCATCTGAAGGCCCTCTTTCCTAGAAGGATGTATCTAAATAGAAAACAATTTTGCAGAGCTAAGAAGAACGTTAAGGCCATGGATAAAACCAAGAAATAGGGCCAACCCTGGTTGTGGTGGTACACTGAGGACAGAGCTTTTGAAAGAGTAAAGAGTGCATTTCTGCTCATGCCAGCCCCTAAGAAGAGACATACTGACCATCCCTGTCCTTTTCTGGAAGTACCAATTGTTGAGGTTTTAATTTTGTTTCATTTGTTTGTTTTGTTTTGCCATTTGTGTTTGTTTTTTGCTGTTGTTGTTTTGGTTTGTTTTTTCTTCTGGCAAGGGATATACGACAGTGAGGACAGTAGGATTTTCCATCTCTACTTCTGAGATTGTCCATATTGATCTTGCTTTGTTTCTGTGTCAATCATACCCCACTGGTCAGACTACTTCAGCAGAAATGGTATCTATTTGTTTTTGGTAGATTTTTTTTGTCCTAGTGTTTATCAAATTGATTTATATATGCATGTACCTCTTGGCACCCCCAGTGTCTGCAACTGAAAATACTTTATTTTGTTGAGTAGTTTATAATTACCTCTTATCCATTTTGAGCCTGCCATCTGCAAACAGCCAGGAAGTGTTTCCAGCCAATGGAGTTCTGTTTTACCTCCTTGGTCATGCTCATGGAGTTACACTTCATCATTCATCATGCATGGGTTTTTTTGTGTAGCCTTGAAAATGAAACAGGAGTATGAAAGACATGGACAAACCACTTTTTGCCTACCAAAAAGTAAAATTCTGTCCTTGTTTCAACATAGTTGCTCTTTCTATAAAAGATCAAGTGCACTTGAGAGACTGACAGTCTCTCAAATTTTCACTAGCAAGAAAAGGATGGATTGGTAGAGATTCTGTAGCTTGATGAAGCTGATTTGCTCTTCCAGAGAAGTCTGTCTTTGGCTTATTTGCAGAGCTGTTAGTCTCACATTCCTCTTTAACCTTTACTCTTCTTTGGAACAGGTGATAGGTAGACTGGTCCAATGTATCAGTAAATCTTCTTCAGCACACTGCGGTGGCTGTGTCACACTGAAAGGCTGTGGTCTAATTCTGTGAATGTTCATGTGGTGTGGGACTGGCTATTACATTTACAATCCAATAGTGTAGATGTAATTATAAACTACTGCACCTCATGTTGGCTGCATTATTGAAAACAATAACTGTATCAATCACACCATATATCTGACATGAAACTATTAAAAATACATTAATTAAATCACTGTGCTTTCCAGATTTTTTGGCTATGAGAGAAAAGCAAAGGATTTTTCTTTATCTACAGTTATAAAATCATCATTGTGGTATCCATACCCTGATGTAATACTGTGGGTTGGAACAAACTATGCCTTCTACATCTTTGACTTTAAATATCAGATGCTTTGGGCTGTTTGAAATGTTGGGGGCTTTTTTAGTACTTACTTTGATATTTCCTGGCCATATTGAGACCTAAGTGCAATATGGATGATGTTTTATGATGCAAGACCGTGTGACTGCGTTATATTTGCATTCTATGTATAAAGGCCAACCAATGTGACTAACATATTGGGATATGTTTGTGCGGCTCAAGGTTTTGCACATCTAGTTCTGGAAGTCAGACTGGTGGCACAGGTCTGGGAACAGCTGCAGCTCTGTAATATTTGTTCTGTACCTAGCTCCAGATCAGTAGTCTGAATTTCTTTTTGCTGCAGAGTCTGCCCAAACATCCTTTTGAAAGTGACACATCCTGACGCTGAAAGACCTTCCCAGGAAAGTTTCAGTAGGGGGGGAAATGGGAGAATATAACGTCTCATAAACTCCCTATGACTCCAGAATAAGGCCCAAAGGCTATCATTACTGAGATGCATACTGCTAGTGTCAGTTCCAACAGAGGATCTCAATTTGCTGTGTGTTGGGAGTTTCTAGGGTCAGCTCCATCCTGCTATGTGGTATAACAATGTGTCAGTTGCACAATAGGAGTAACCTCATAGTATTCATATGTCACTTCAACAAGAGAGTTTCAGGGTGGTTTGGTTTTTCTGACATTTAATTCTTACATGGCAGGCATCAGTGCTTTAATGGTGAGATTTTTGGACTGAAAACAAAATCATTAATAGAAAACAGTTATGAGTCTGTACTTCCTATCCTTGACAAACTNTTTTTTTTTTTTTCCCTTTTGTTGTCATGTCACGTCAAAGCTGATTAAAAGAGACGGGCTTTATAGCATTATATGTGTGGGCTTTGGACTATTGAGCATCTGTTCTGGAAATCACAGACCTCAGTTTCACTGTCCTTGTTCTCTCTCTAACATAGTGAAAACACTGAAGTGACATCTCAGAGGTAAATTTTTTGGCCTTGATTCTAAGTTCATGGATTCTGTGACAGAAGGAAAAAGTTGTATTTCTCCGTCACAGACCAATCACAAGACAGTTTCTATTGAGATGTAAAACTAAATAGCAAATGTGACTCTTGCCTCTCAATTACCCAGTGGCTAGAGATCATAGTGGCTGATCTCTAAAGATAGGCTAGGTTGTGTCCAGGCATCATCTGATACAGAGCAGGACCACCCAACCGAGGACACCCAGCAGGCAGGTCTGCCAGACTGCTGCTGTCCTGTCACAGAGATACTGAAAGCAGAAATGGTGAAGAAATGTGCCATTATCAGCACAACAGGAACTGCTCAGAGATGAAGAGACAGGCTGGAAGGCAGGAAGGAGACCAGGGCTTACATAATCATATTTAGGCAACCATAAACCCATAGCAACACTATCCCCAGTGTCCCACTAAAATTTGTTCCAGAGGTTCTTGGGAGCACTACATAAAGTGAAATCAAACCCCATCAATTTAACATGTAGCATGAGCAGATGGGACAGTTAAGTCCTACACTAGCACCTTTAGCAGTGCTCAGACTAAGGAGGGTGTTTCTCACCCTTGCTCTCCTACCTTCTACATGGAGAAAGAAGTACCATTACAGGAGGTGAGTGCTGTGTTTGGACCCTGACTGCCTTCTCTGCTTCTCTGTGTATTGTGACATAGAAAAAGGCTTGAAACAACTGCATAATGGGCAACTCTGCTTTCTGGGGAAAGCCTGACATAAAAGCTGATTCACAATGAAAAGGATGCATTTTGTTCCTTGTTTTTTGTTGTATTCCTAAAATGTGATGTCAGAAACCTACTTGGTGCACATAGAAATGTTCTGAGTTGTGCAGGACTAGGAGGATTTATTAGAACAGGGGAAGTAAATGGTTAAGATTTGTCTTAGAGTAGCAGTTCAACCTTAGTCTGTAAAACTGCCTCATAAGTCTCTGGAAATCATCAACTGTTAATCCATTGCTCAGCTGATTATTGTGAATAGTGTACATGCCTTTAATTGTCATTATTTAAGAAAGGCCATCTTTTGCTGCTGAGAAAATGGCTAAGTTCATCTAGCCACATATGACTGGGTGGTGATAGATTGGAGCAGACTAGAAAGATTGAAGCAAGCTAGTGATTTACCTTCTCCATAAATTGAAACCACTTCTGGGGGATGCAGGATGCCAGAAGGAGATGGTGGAACTGATTACTAAAAGTCAAGTAAAAATCTAAATTTCCTCCTCTATTCAGGCCTTCCCCACATGGAACAGGGGATACATGAGCAGATCTCATCCTCTGCTTCACAGGAACTGCCAATAGAAATTCCTTAGCTCTGGGAGGAATACAATCTGGGGCCTTGTGGATCATGAGGTCACTGAAACAGAACAATCACACCAGGCATTTCCAAATCCTCCTGGTCACAAGGAGTGAACATAATAAAATACTTGTTTACCTGACAGCAACTGAGGAGTCATGAGCAAGTGAATTCCCCATCATTTCCTCTTGTCACCTGTGATCTATCAACCTCAGGAGGTTCAGAAGTTCATTCATAACCTGCAGAAGAGCAGGACTGTGGGCCCAGTGGTGGCCCATCAGCTCTGAGCCCTTTCTCTGCATCCTTGGCCAGTGGGGCCTCATAGTCAGATAAAGGTCTCCAAGAGTGACAAGGCAAGGATGTGTGCCACACTGAACTGCTTGCCTTGGCACAGATCTGAAAACTGTTGCTCTGGGTTACCCAAGGGTCTTCTCTAATGAGGCAGGAGCAGGGTGTGCTGGGTGTGTAAGGGAAGGCATTCTTCCCACTGCAGCTCATTCAAGCTACTTTTTGTCCAGAAGTGACACTATGGCCCAGCTCTTCCAGACAATTGCAACAGGAAAGCCCTGCCCTTCATCTCTCACTCTATTTCTCCTTCCTTCCCTCTCCCTGGATTGGGCACCACCGCCCGAGAGCAGTGGGAACATGCTCATGCGGATATCCTGTCAGGACAGCTCATGCTATGCCCCACCAAGGTCACAGGGAAGAAAGACATCAGCCACTCCACAAACCTTTTGCACCACTGGTGAAGTCCCTGGGGGTCAGGCAGGGTCAGAGCACAGATGGGGCTCCTATCTCATTCCTGTTCAAGCCCCCAGTGGGTGACTATTAGTTTTCAGTTTTGGTCTTTTGACTGCTCTGTCCCTGTATGTTTAAGTATGTGTTGTGTGTGTAGGGAGGGAGTAATACTGATGTTTTTCGGAACTACTCATTTTCTTGCCTTGTTTTTTTCACTTTTCATAGCATTATTACTCCATTAATATTCTTGAAAGCCAAGCTCTACTCCAATGGGTTGTCAGGATTAAAGACTAGATGCTGCAGAGGAGATGACAGTCCTCACATGTGCCAATGAGTCAGTGAATTCCTTTGTGAAGCCTAAGTCCATCCAGATGTTGACCTCAGCTCTGATGCTACGTTCTTTCCTTATTTTCCTCTAGCATTGCTGGGTCTATTTAAGATGAGTATGACGTGACCATCAATGAGGAAAGACAGGCGCTCTAAGAGGGTAAAATGCTTTCCTTCTTTCTACAATAGGATTGTGAAGCTATTTCCACTGCCGTAATTCTTGGCTGTTGCCTTAAAAATGCTTGTGTTACAAATATTATTGCTTATTTAGTGCTATTTGCATTACGCAGGCCTAAATGCCTAAGGGCAATCTAACTATCTTTCTATGGGTCTAATATGGATTTTCAGGCTTTTTCTACAAATAGCTACATGGGGCTACACTGATAAGCAGAGAGTACAGAAAAGACCTATCTGCGTGTGGCTGCTAGAAGTGTTCTGCTTTCACAGTCCAAATCCATTATTTTCATTAAATGCAAAGAAAGAAAATAGTATTTTGCCTTCCTAGATTTCCGCAGCAGGTTTGCTGTTTCTTTTCTTTTCTTTTTAATCAGTTTCTTAGAAACTGGACTCTGAATTGCACTTTTTAGCAGTTACTGGTCTAGGTATCTCATTGCTATGGATCAGGGCAGCTCCATCATCTTCCCCTGCAGGCTATATTGCAGCAGGCCAGGAAGTGCACTGCTCCTGAAATTGCTTGTGACAGCACCGGAGGCAGGCATAAAACACTGTCTGCTGCACAGGTTTTAGTGGGGCTCCAACAGAGGAAATGAGTATAGTGCCAAATGAATCATGTTCTCGGCTTTTCCTTTGCCTTCCCCACCCCTCTGGGTGACACAAGCCACTTTTTTGTGATGTGCATCAGCAGAACTGGACATTTTTTCCAGGACTTTAAACAGATTTCTGTAATCTGATCTTCAGAAACATTTTCTCTGCCAAGTCCCCCCCCCAGATTTGGGACATTTTCTTAAGTGGTACTTTGCTTTCCTGTTGTGGGATTCAGCCTGAAGATGCAGGGACTATAAATGGGGATTTCCTAATCTCTGTCCAGTTATATCCAACAAAATGGAAGTTCCAGTTTCAGGAAGTTCCTCTCCAGCTGTCTTAACATACCCGCACCATACTGACCTGCCACAGTGTTGTTTCTTGTTGAGATGTGACTGCTCAGCTGATGAGGGGGGCTTTAGAATGGGAGCACACTGAGCAGAGCAGTGCACCTCCAGCACTGTTTAGTCCAGATACCCTTATTCCTCTGGGGCTGGGATTTGCCTGGATTTGGTTAGGGCATCAGGCCCTTAGGTACAGATGCTTCACACCTGGTTGCCCATGCACTCATGAATCCCAGGCCTGTTACTCAGCTCCTGACTCCTTTCCCAGGTCCCAGTGACTTTCACTCCCTATTCCAAGCCTTTGCTTGCACAAGGCATTGCTTTCCTGAGCTGCAGCATCAGAGGCACAGCCTCTTCTGCATGTGCAGCTTTCTGGCTTGGAGGTAACTTTGGCCCCTTTCCCAGATTGCCCCAGATACTGCCCTTTAAGTAGAGGTAAGGTAGGAAAAGTGCCAAGGGCAGGGACAGCTGCAAAATGGCAACTCTGACCAGATGCAAAACTAGGATCCAAGTCTCTAGAGCCTCTGTGCCAAGCTCCTTCCACCTGATTGTGCTGAATATGCCTGAAGGCAGCTGTCAATAGGCTGGAGTACCAGTGGCTTGGTGTCTATGATATAGTTAACACAAACTGGCATCTCCCTGTTTAGTTTCCTCTATAAAACTCTTCTTTCTGCATTCTACATTTCTCTCCCTCTTGCTCTTTCTTTTAGTTTGTTTGTTTCATGATCTCTGCCAAAAATACATTGATTTACTTGTAACAAATCATGCCAGGATCAGAACAGCCATATCTGAATTTATGGTCCAATTTTCAAACAGAGTAATTTCCTGCTATTTTCCTGCCTCCTGAGTCAGAACACTATATTTCTACATGCTGCCAGGCATGGACAATTCTTATTTAGAGATGAAGCCATTCCAAACCAGAGCCAGTATGCCTTTCAAAGGCCAAGTCTTTCAGCTCTTATTCAGGATTTTAATTGTAATAGTCCAGACATGTGTTTTCTCACAGCCTGTACATTATAGCTGCCATGGTGTTCTTGATTGCATTTCAGAGTTGCAGAAAGAGTGAAGGTTACTTTGCAGTGCATTTCAGAGGTGGTGTTGGGATGAGTTTGAGTTATTTGTTTATGAGATTAGTTTATACAGTGCTGCTGGAGAGCTGGTAACAATTTTCATTATGTGCTAGCTGGCTGTAGAGAATCTTCAAAAGGGATCTGCTCTATCTCATGCTAGTAAGCAGCACAGGTATGAAAGGAACTCTAAATACTTTAAAAGGCGGCACACAAAAAGACTTTGTCCTCCTTCTCAACAGCCCACCTTGACAGCGCTGGTTTGATAATCAGCAGCTTCTGTGCATTAAGCCAGCCCCATCTGGCTTAGTGCCTCAGGGATGTAAGGCAGGAGGAAGGGCTTCTTCCAGTCAATACTTTGACTGCTTATTTTCAGTCTCTGAGGCCCATATCACATCTGGAGTTTTCCCAGCCATGGGTTTTGGTTTTGGATTCATAGTGTGAGAACCCAGGGAGGGTTATTTTACCATCCAGAATTTCCAGTAGTGGACTTTGGCATTCAAAATTAAAATAAAACAAACAAACAAACAAAATTGTCATCCTTCCTGTAAAGAGTCATCTGCTCTTTGGGGTACGAGAAAAAAGAACCACAAAAACCACCATCAACAAAATACCGTCATCATTAACTTCACAAAATTCCACAGAACAGGCAATACAGCAGCCTGATGTTCTAGGTGAGTATGAAGTAAATTTAGTCTTGCAGACGTATATGTTGAGATGCTGAGTTCATCATTCAGTGAAAGCCCTGAAATCCTCCCAAACAGTAAACCCCAATTTTCTCATTGGAAGAAAGCACATTAAGGGACATTCACAGTTTAATGTGTTCAGTGCTGACCCAGATCGAAATGAAAGGCAAAGCAAGGGGCTACCTGGAGGACCTCCAAGGTACTGGATATAAGACATCCTCCCAAACAAAGTTCAGCTGAGAGAACACCCCAGATCCATGTCAGATGACAAGATAGGAAAGAAGGAATTAGCTTGTTCAAGAGGTTCTTCTAAAGGAAGGGATGGTATAGGATGGGGAAGAAATTCAGCCTGTCTATTCTCTTTCCTCAATTAGAGCAAGAAGTGGCCCTCCCACAATCTTTTATTTTACATTGGGTGTTTTGTAAAGGCTTTCAGATGTTTCTGTATCTTTTTCCTCACTGTTTCCTATCCAGGAGTTGTGACCTGTAGCTCTCAGAGAGGACTTAGCACCTTATTGGTCATCAGCCCCTGACAACAGGCTATCTGTGGACCTTTGATTTTCCCACTGATCTCATTTTTCAAGGTTGCATTTTCTACCTCTGATGGCTTCAGGCTTGATCTTAAAATAACTTTACCTTGCAATGATTCACCCACATCTAAGGGCTGGATTTCTTGCCCTCTCCTGAGCCTGGGTGTGTTTTGGTTGCTCCTCACCGATTACTATTCAGTTTGCCCCCAGGAGGGCCTTTAGACGTTTTTGACATCTGAACATTTTTTTTGTGTTCTAGTCATACTGAAATGTATTTCACACCCAATATGTGTCAACAAGGGGAGAGACCTGAGGATATAATGACAAGCTTTGACTTGGAAAGATTTAGTATTAGGTGCTTATGTATTTTCCAAAAACAGGTACAACTCTGCGTTGCCATGGTGACATAGCTCTTCTTAATTCCCCTAAGCAGTGGAAATTAGGGGACTTATTGGCCAGAGAATGAAAGTATGGACCCAGGGGCCTGGGAGATAACACATACTTCTTCATGAGTTTGGAAGCCCGCTTAGTCCAGGGAGAGAAAGAATCATGCAAAAATTGCTAGCTACTGACATCCAAGAGCAAGAGTTAGATCCACAAAAAAAAAAGTTTTAATCAATACAACAAACACAAATCCTCTGTGGTTGGTTGAGGTTTTTTTGTCTCTGTGGTTATTTCCCACCTGTATTCTGATTTCTAAGCAAGAAACAAAGACCTGCCTTTTTTTAATCATGTATGTACAGAACAAGGTTAAAATTCAATAATCAGTGAATTTTAAATCAGAGCCTCCCCCACAAAAAGAAAAAAAAAATCCACCTTCCTTGCAGGGAGACTAGAGGATGAGCCTATTTTATTTTTTCTTACACCCTGACATTGGATGGCTTCAAACACCTTGTCCAGTATTGCAAAGTTACAGGATGTAATGTTACCACATATCCTGAATTTAGATTTTGGTGGGAAACAAATGCTCTATGTCATTCTATTGGGGAATTCACCAGTATTCCTGCCAGCTCATCATCTTCCAAATGCTGCCAAGTAGTAAGTGATTAATTACCATGAGACAGATGAGAAAAAACGTCACAAGATACAACAGAAAAAGAAACATTTTGGAAATGAGCTCATACAAGATATGTTTGCTTGCACTTTGATATTTGAATACTTTTTGTTCACGTCATCAGGCTTTTGACAAAAGTTCTGATGTTAGTGTGCATGCCTAGTTTATAATAAAAAGAAAATAGAGGCTGTCTGGTAATAGTGAGGAGTTCAGGGGCTGAGGATTTAAGGAAAACAGCAGCTATCACAGGAATTGACAACCTGCATGTCCTTTAAAAGGGAAATACCTAAACTGTGATTCGCAGCTGGTGTCTGAGGCCAATTCACCTGGTTCATCTTTTCAGCTCAGACTGACTTAAGAAGGTATGAAAAATTATAGGAACTAATATCAGCTAGTGGTCCCAGATCACTCATTAATACCGAGCTAGAATCTGCATATGGGACTAGAGGGGTCATTTCCATGACTTTGGCATCATCCCTCCTTTCCTCCAATGGCACAGCGTGAGTACATTGTCAGGCTAAACCTGGGAAAAGCTAGACAGAATGTGCATGGGCAGAAGGGTTTGCTTGGCCCTGCCTAATTCTATGTTAGCTCCTTCTTAAAAATATTCCTCAGAAGCAAATTTATCTGCCAAGTTTTAGCATGGCATGAAATATGTACAGCCACATAACCCTCCACCTCATTCCAAAAATGGAGAGGGACTAAGAAAAGAACAACTCAGGTTTAGCTATCGCAACACAGAGGTCCTGAATGTCAGTCAGTCAGGGACAGACTGTGATTTTACCATAAAATTTCAGCTGCAGAGATCCCTCTTGTTCTGTGAACTGGGAAGGATGTATGTGGGAAGGGAAAAGAAAGGAGAACAGCTAATGTGGAGGGCAAAGGGAGTGACAGCATGGGAAAAGAAGGATGCTGGAGAAGGATGGAGAGAAGTGAAGCCTTTCAACCCCTCACCAGCAGCAGCACCTGTCCCAGTCTTGGACTCATTTGTGTTTCAGTGGCTTGTCTTACTGCCATGGCTTTGGGAAAAAGAGCCTGTTTACAGGAAACAAGCTCGCTGTGATTCCCACAGCCTTGCTAGGCTGGGGTGGAGGCACAAGCTGGCTCTTTTTGCAGCTGAGAAAGCTCCAGCTTCTAGAGGTGTGTGAATGCTGCAATTCACTTCTTCCCAACGCTACCTCCTTCCCTTGACGCTGAGACTTCCCCACCCCAGCCTCAGCCACATGGGTGTTTGCAGGGTTTGTGGTTCCCAAAAGGGCTGAAGGATCCCTGGAAGCTGCTGGGCCCATGTTGTGGCTCGATCCGTGGGGACATCTGCCTGGTATTACCATCCCTTGCATCTTTAGGCTTCACTGAAGATGTTTAATGAACAGATTTCCTGTAATAGATGGCAGCAATGACAAGAAAAATAAGATGTTGCACCACATCTTGGCAAGAGTGGCTCTAAAGGACAATTCAGGCAGCTGTCTGTCCTCTCCCAGCCCTCTCTCTCTATTCCCATGCACACTTGCTTACGGGTCATGCTGAGGGCTGAAGAAAAAGCCGTGCACTGTCTTCTTTAGTAGCAGGCACAGAGGTTATCATTCCAGCCTTGAAAACCAAGGCTGCTAACAGGGAAAGGGGGAGGTGACATATTTTGGTAGAAATGAGTGTTTAAAATGCATCATATTTGTTCTATTGGCCTCTTCCCTACCTCCCTCGCAGCTTGTAAAACTCCCGCTGTCTCCCTTCCTTTTCAGGCAAATGCTTGGCTTGTTTCTCCCAGCACACTGCATTCCCGTCACCCTGTCCCTGCGGCTACTAACCCACCTCCCAAAGCTCGAAGAGGAGCTGTGGGCCAGCCTCTGCCCCAGTCCTCGCTGCGGCTGCTGCTTGACTTGTACACAGCAGCGTGTGTTGGATGGAGCTCCTGCTCCTGCTGAACAGAGGGTGCCAAACCGCATGAATCTGGGGTTTGGCAAAGTCCAGCTGCTCCCAGCCGGAGAGGCAGGGACCGCCGGGGGCAGCAGCCCCGGCACAGTGGGTTTGTCACCGGCCGGGAGGGGCTGGTCCTGGAAAAAGGGAGATGTCCCAGTTAGTCAGCGCCCACCCGCTGGTAGCTGGGAGGCACTCTCGTAGCATCTGCTGCCCGTCGAGGCACAGACAGGGTCAGCAGTGGAGAGGGCTGATCCCTGAACAGCGAAGGGACACTGCTCCAACACACCCACACATTCTCCTCTCCCCACAAGCCATGGGGCTGCTGCCAAGACTCAGCAGTCAATAAGCCTAATGCTGTCATGATGTTTATTCAGTGCGTGTTTAAAGGCATCGGGGATGGCCATGGCATGCACACTGCAGTAAGGGGCTGTGCAAAAGGTGTGGGACACTGACAGCAGCAAAAGGGTGTCTGGGATGACAATCCATACCTGTTTTTTTCATGGCTTGCCATAGCTCCATATTCCAAGCATTTCCGAGAGTTACAGTTTGAATAACAAACAAAAGACATTGAAAGCACATTGGATTTACTTAAAAATCACAAAAAGTATGTATACACAAAAAAAGCCCCTTTCCAATAGTGAAGGACAACAAAAGGGAATCAAAAGGCTTCTCAGGTATTACACAAGTATATTCAACAGGCAAGAAGTACATGAATAGGATGTTGTTTTTCACAAGCTGTTGTATTCCTCACTTGTGTCTCCCAAATATACTTTGGAAACATCTTTATGAGAACATTTAATATTGAGAAAGCTTTGGGTAAGAGTTTGTAGATACAAAGCAAATGGGTTCTTTAGGAATTTACCTTCAGTAAGGACTGATGGAAACTGCCTTAGGAAACCAGCTGCCTGTCTGGGATTTCTGGGACAGTTCTACTTCAGCTGTCCATAGATAAGGTCTCTAGAACAGAGATATCTCTGTGATAACTGCAACAATACTAATATGAGCCAAAAATTAGCTAATTGGAAGCTCAATTGACGGCATGGAGAATAGCTATACAAGTTTTGATCTTGTGTCACATGTTTATCCCTGATGGGAAAAAAGTGGAAAACAAAAGTCATGAAACAAAAGGAGTATAGACCTCATCACTAGAGCCAGACACTTGCAGCTTGCCTGGGGATTACACTTGTGCATTGAACTGTACAGGTTGCAGATGTCTGCCAAAGTCTATCTCTGCTCCCCCTTCACCTACATTTCACAAAAGAAGGTCTACAGTACTCTCTTTTATTTGAAGACCTTTAAAAATCACACAGAATATTCCATGGCTGCAGACCTAAGCCATACTTCCCTTGGGAAACTTCTAGATAGATTGTATGTAAACCTGGCAAGACACATTGTCCTACAGTCTCCTAACTTTGACCCTTTCATATATCCTTTTACTGCCCGTAAGAAAAACAGACTCATAAAATGCAACACATTAAATGCCCACGCATTGTGAGACATTACTACTAAGCCTTTGCTGTTAAGGCTTTCAAATTTCACATGGTATTAAAAAGTTTACAGGACACTTGGTCCTTTTTAATATTGCAAAACAACCTTTTGGGTCATTTGTGCTATAAACTAGCAGTGAAAGTGAACCAAAGGAACCCAGATTTTATTGTAATCCATGTTACTAGGAGTTGTGCTTTAACACTTCAAGACTTGGCCTGAAGGTAAAGAAGCAGTAGCTTTTACAGACTTTTTTCCAGCAGAGAGAGAGGTTGGCAAGGTACAGAATGAAATAATCCAAAGAATGCCACCCCAAATACACTGAATCCCATGGAGAATTTGATACAGATTGCTTAGAAATCTCATTTAATATTTTCTGCTAAAGTGCAGGTCAGGCAAATTGCGGGAAAAGCCCTTCTAATTTAGTCCTAAGGATTCCATTTTGAGGCAGTTTACCAGCATCAAGAGAGACAGCATTTTCCTTTACTCTACTAAAATAGTAGAGGCAGGCACTGCAAATCTCCTTTCCACACAAAAAAATGCATCTTGGGTATCACACATTTATCTGCATCTCATGCAGTCTAGGGATTTTCTGCAAAGACTCTTCAAAAGCTTTATTTGTATGATCAAGGACATGTAATGTTATCATAGCTGAGAATAGAACTTCCAAACAGATACAATCTAGCAACATAATCCGAAAACCTGTGGGTTTTTTCACTTCATCAGCTGGTTTCAATGCCTTTCCAGCTCGATTTTGTGTTGGCAAGAAAATGGTGAAAACAGTTCCAAGACATTTGTGAGGGACTTCACTCATGTAAGTGCAAGATTCAAAAAATCTCTTGAAAGCCCCTGTTAGAAATGTTCAGGGTAATGTCTTCTTGAGGTTGACCTGGAACAGAGACTAGACAGAGCAAAAGGATAAAGTAGGGATTTATTCAAAGGCCTCAATGGGTACACCTGGGCAGCACAAGAGCCCAGCTGGACTACACCCAAGATGCCCCAAAATGGTCACAAAATGGACAACTGATCATGAGGTCTCACACTTTTATAAATTCTGGTCCATTAGCATGTTGGAGTTAATTGTCTGACCATAGCTTCAGGTTGTGAAGCTATATCCTCCTTGTTTTTTCTTCTCATTTCACCGTTGGTTTTGGTCTTGGGCCTAAAAGTGGTATTGGTTGTCCTCGGTACCAAGATAGAAAAGGAATTGTTTTATCTACCTACTCTGTGAAGAGGGCTTAGTAGCACTTAATACGAAACCCAGAACTACACATTAAACAGCACTGAATCTAAAATATATAAAAGAGAAACTTAAGGCATCAAGGGAAGAAGATAATTCCTACCCACTAGCTCTTCCATATGGACTTCTGTGATCATAGGAAGGGCTAGTCAAGAAAGGTAACCAGAAACATTGATTGGAAGTGGGGCAAAGCTGGGTACTGCAAGAAGAGTTTTGAATCACCATTAGATACTGAAGATCTGAAATCTGTGCAACATAATCCACGTGTGGATGCTTTCTTCATTCAGTGTCATTACTTGAAAACCAGGGCTTTACTTCCTAGCTTGTGTCAAAACAGGTGTTGAGCAACTTGATGCCTTAAATGCTGTGATATCTCAGGTCACCAAAGACTGCTAAGAAATAGGTGCCCAAGGCTTTGGGGGTGTGCCAGCTCACCAGCCATCAGCTCCTGCTCATGACAGAGGATGTACAGCAGAAGGTGCACATAACATCCACGTTCCTGGGTGTGGTCCTGGATGGATTTTGGACCAGTACATTTGGGCAGATGGGAGACAGGCTGTGCTGTAAATGGTGGTGTACATGCCTCTGGTTGTCCAAGCTTGTAACACCAAGCCAGTCATTAAAGTACTACAGAGATGCTGTTTATAAACTTGAGGAACTTGGAGACCCAAGCCAAATGTCTGTCTGTGTGAATGTACCAATCATTCATATTCTGTTCAGTACACACCTAATGAAACTGTATAACTCTGAAACAAACTAAGCCTTAAGTCACCTTGCTTCATAATAAAAAAAAAAATGTATCTTTGTAGAGTGTTAAAAAATTTTCCTTGCATCACGTTGCTGAACAAAACAGAAATCAGGATCTTCTACTGCCCACATGTCCATAGAGTTCAGGACTGCTAAATTAACTAAGTTGCTGGGTTTTATTAGTATTAGTTAACCATGTGTAATATGACCCAAAAGACACAATGCAGTTCCCAACCCCAGATTCAATTTAAAAAATTGGACAGAAAATGACAACGAGCTCAGAGAAGATGAGAAGAAGATAAGTCTGCTTTAGGAGTGGAAGGATTTATGCTGTAGTCCAGTATTTTATTGTCTGTGTTGGGCTCTGCTGGGAGTTTGTCATTGGTTTGTGCCAATGCCACAGAGCCTGTGCTTGTCCCAGAAGGATTTTAATAGGGAAATATACGGGAACTTGACACTCTGAAACAAGGGGGTTGATCCTTGGCTGCAGAGAAGGAAAAGATCAAGGAACTGGAAAGAAAAAAGGAAAGTGGCAAGTGGGAAATCTTTGCTTAGGGTTGCAGCAATTCCTAAACTTGAAACAAATGATGGCAGTTTTTCCCTAATTTCCACTGGCAGCACCTCAGAAGGGTTTTGCATTTTTGGCATGAGGGATAAGTCTCAAGTAGAGTCTTTATTTCATAGCCCACTTCATCTGCTCACTGCTATCACAGAGTTCCAGACAAACTTTTAGGTTGTGTTTTCTTCCTAGCACCCAGTGATTTTAGCATCTGGAACAGCTGGTCCAATGTTTGGACTATATTTAACAACCTAATCCAAATGTTTGGACTATATTTAAGAAATTCTTGGGAGATGTACTGGTTGGTGATGTAAAGGAGGCTGATGATCTGCGTTAAACCAATACCTGTAGGTATTGCCATTTTTTATAGATGGAGGGAAAATGTAGTGTGATATCTCAAAGACTTGAAGTCTCAAGTGTAAGGCAAAAATCAGTACCTTAAAATCTTTACTCCCAGTGCTGCTATTTGAGC
Organism: Thryothorus ludovicianus; assembly: GCA_013397245.1. NCBI lineage: Eukaryota > Metazoa > Chordata > Aves > Passeriformes > Certhiidae > Thryothorus > Thryothorus ludovicianus. The sequence continues at coordinate 1,957,113 of VZTB01016677.1, read as the reverse complement.
ACAAAACTATCCTTCAGGAAATGTACTAAAGATCAGTGCTTTGATTATTCTTTTGAAGTACTCACATGTTGGCATACTCTCTTTGTGCTTCAGGTATGAATAACTTCAGGGGTGAATAATATGCTGTCCCATATTCTGAGACCAAACATCCCTGCCCCACAGGCTCACGTTTGTGCATTTAATGTCTTTCTCTTTGTACTTTAAAAAACTAAAAAAGCACCCTGAACAAATGCATTAAAAATCAGAGTCGTGGTTCAATGGAATAATTCAGCAACAGCATAGAGAAAAGATAATTTCAGGTGACACCCGTGCAGGACAGGTTCTCAAACTTGAAAGTACAGACTTACTCAGGGCTGAGCACAAAAGTATACATGGGGGATACAATATGGAAGCAGCTATTCTGAATGAAAGTGTGAGAACCTTTCCCTGAAGAACCCTTACCCCAGATCCTCATGAGCACAAAGGAGAAAATTTAGGCCTGGAGGTGTTGCCAGAAGAGTAGCATACCTTATGTAAAGCACATTACAAAAGCAAATGCTTAGCTAGCAAGAATCTCTCTCTAGTAGCAGTGGGAACCCCCTCCTGCTTTATTTTGTGAAGTATCTTTCATATCTTCTGCCAAAGACTTTAGGCGACATCAAGTTTTGCAAGGAGGCAAGTAATAATAGAGCCAAAACTTGGTTCAGACTGCCAATAAGGAGTCACTGCAGCCTGGAACAGTGAAAGGTCATCCACAAAGACATGAACACACATTTTTTTGCCCCAGATTCTGGACCAAGTGTTCTGAGGAAGAAGCAAACAGCTGGGCTGGGTCCAAAGCATGGGGAGAACTTGTAATTAATCTTTTTGTAATTCTTTTCCCACTCTAAATCTTCTACATTTCCTGCCTCACTTAACTCTTTCCAAAGTATCCTCTTGCAATGTCACAGTTGCTGGGGCTTGATGCAGACCAGATACAGGCCAGATGGTCCCTGAATGCCACCCTTAGGCACCGCTTATGGGTGACCAGTTTTTGGTGTCACAACTGCCACTTTCCAAGAGTGCTTTAAAGCTTGGTCTGAAAAATTAAACTTGCCCTTGAGCTTCCAGAATTGCCTGACAGTCTCTTTTTTCCACCTTTACTGGGCAGTTGAATAATAACTTCTTACACAGCTGCACATTTTTAGGAACAGGTTCAACAAGATGGTACAATACAGTTCGCCAGTGCGCAGCTGTACGCGTAAACTTGTCTCCAGGGGCACCCAGCAAGTACTCTGTGAATCACAGAGTGTTTGAATCAAAAGAAGTGTAGACTTATTTCCAAGTGTACAATTTAATCTCATTTGCTTTCCTTTGCAGCAATGAAGTTAGAGTTTCAGTTCATTTTCTCACCTTCTCTGTGCCTCTCTCTTTTCCCAGCTCTTAGTGGGAAAGAAGAGCAACACAGCATCCCCCACACTATAGGATGGATGGCTGCCTCAGGCTTCTCAGGTTAGGAGTTCTGCTAGTACAAAGAAAGAAAGAAAGAAAGAGAGAGAGAAAGAGAGAAAGAAAGAGAGAAAGAGAGAAAGAAAGAAAGAGAGAAAGAGAGAAAGAGAGAAAGAGAGAGAGAAAGAGAGAAAGAGAGAAAGAGAGAGAGAAAGAGAGAAAGAGAGAAAGAAAGAAAGAAAGAAAGATAAAGAAAGAAAGAAAAGAAAGAAAGAAAGAAAGAAAAGAAAGAAAGAAAGAAAGAAAAGAAAGAAAGAAAGAAAAGACTATTTTAGTTTGAACTGCAACCACACCTGTGGCTCAAGGCAGTGAGCCAGGGGTGCAGCAGGCTCATCTCTTCAAAGTTTGTCCCTTTCTGTGGTTTTGGGCATTTGAAACCTTTTTCAAATCCAGATGTACTTGTAGTGCTGGAACTGGAAAACTCAGAAGACTGTAGTGAAACACACCATGACTGTGTTAACCAAGCTCATGACCAGCTGCTTTATATCTCCACAGAACTGAGCTCTTCATAGCTAGGAATGGAGAGAAGTGACCCGTTCTTGCTCTCCAGGAGAAACTCTCACCTGGTGCCTGCATATCAGTGGTGCAAAGAGGGGCAGTACTACTCCCAAGATGCTTTCCCTTCTCCCTATCCCATGGCTCTTTGAGAGCAATCTAGCTATAAGATGTCAACTTCACTTTTTCTTTGAGGTATATATGTCACTTTCTAAAGCATTTGTCTCTACCTTGTGTCCATTTAGACTGATGTCTGGACTAAAAACCTAGGAACAAGAGGTTAAGAATTTCTCAAATAATCCTTCTATTGTGCAAGGTGATGCTGTTTGTTCAGAGCAGGTGCTGTCTCAAAGGAGATAAAACTGGTCTTGTTGCAGTTGGATGGTTTCTGGGGTGCACTTCAGAGGTTCTTTGGCAAGGCAGATGAATGCTTTAAGCATGCTGGAGGAAGGATTGAAGACCCCCAGGCTACTGCAAAAGTGCATTTCACTGAAACAGAAGAGGAATGGATAGGAAAAAATCCCCTAGGTTTTCCAGTCCTTGAAAAGAACTGTTCTTCTATAGAGTAAAAATGGAAATAGCAAAAAGTAAAATTTTATCCTGATAAATAAAACAGAGAGAAAAGGGAAATAGTGGAATGAGGTCATTGGAAGTACCTTGTAAAGCTGTCTATAATATCCAGCCTTTAATGTGAAGGTCAAAGAGTGGATCTTTTTCACTACCTGTGTTTCTACTTGCCAAATCTCATCTTAGTGACAGGTTTTTTTAAAATGAAAGAAGGATCTGAAATGATGGATGGTACTCCCATCACCTCCAAAAAGCCAGGGTAAAGGTTCCAGGAAGAAAAGTATGGCATGTTCTCTCAAAGGAGTTCCAAGAATTCAGTTTCCAAATTTCTATCTGGTCCTTCAGAGCAATTTAGACTGGTTTTTTTTTTGTTGCCTGCTGTTGACTTTTGTTGTTTGTTTGGTTTGGGTATTTTTTTTCTGTTTGCATCCAGTAAAGTATTTTCAATGAACTTGATGTACAGGTAAAGTTGTGTAGTCAAGTGATGAGTGTCTTTCCCGAGGACATTGTCAGACAAGAACCTTTTCCCTGTTTCTCAGCTATCTTGTGCCAGCTTTGTAAGGAACAGCTCAGGCCCATATGTGTGTTCATTGTGGATTTGGTATCTTGCTGCACACACCTACAACCAGACCCTACTATCCTAGATCTCACACCGTTCCACTTCTATAATGAAATAGTATTTGCAGTGTCCCATTTAACAAGATTAGAACTATTCTAGGAACTGTAATGGAGACTAGAACAACACATTGGACCTCTCTTCAAAACAAAACCAAAATAATTGGGAAAGTTCATGTTCAAGTCAAAGATTGATGCAAATTCTTCCATTGCTCTGTTGGACAAATCCAGGAAGTTCAGAGATGCTCAAGAAAGGAGGTAGCTTGGTTTTGGAAGCTAAATAAACATATCATCTCTCAATAGTCAAGAGATATGGCTGTAGAAGTGAAGCTGCAGAATTCTCTTCCTCATAATTTGGCAAATATGTTTGTAGAGGACTGAACAGTTAGACTAGATTGTTGCCAAGCCCAGTAAATTCCTTTCTTGTAAGGATGGCACATTCCATAATGAACAGCTAAGATGATCTGTTCAATGAGCTGTTTGCAAAGTGCAGGCTCTCTTTAAAGTAAAAGCTGTTACAGGAATTGTTTCTATCATAACTTTTCTGAGCTATAAATGCACAGTAAATTATCAGTCAGGTGTTTTCAACGTGGCTGCACAGTATTCCCAACTTTGCACATGAGCATGTTGTTTAACCCTTTCTTTTCTGCTTTCTGGCAATTCATAAGGCAGAAGGGAGGACCCACTATGTTAGTCAAATTCTTCAGTTAGCAGAGCTGGAATACTGAGGAATGCCCCAGTATAGGACATGGAATAGGCTACACTAAAAGAACCTTCTTCTATCTGCTGATAGGAGCACTTGATACACATCACCATGATGTAGAAGCTTGTGATGGTGAGTTTTGGTGACTTCTCTTCACCATTTGGACATCTCCATGTGTAACAGTGGTCCCAAATGTAATATATGATCTGATTCTGCTCTCTCTTTATGAGAAATCATGGAGTAGTGCTCTCTGCATGGGGCTTGCCTCTGTGCGGGGTCTGAACAAATCTGCATCAAGGAAAGCACAAGTACGACCACTGACAAGGGAAAAATAAGTGTCATCAGAATTGCAAATTGGTTTCTGTGGTTGGAGAATCTCCATGTGATTCTGGAAGATAATTTTTAACTGAAAAAAAAAGGGGAGATCACTCTTCTTTTTAAAAACTATTAATAAAACACAGCTTACAGATGCACCATCTCACATTGACATTTAATTCTGAAGAAACAGAATGAAGATTTACTGTGTTGTACCTATGGCTTCAAAGACAAACAATTTTGCAATATATGTATGTGCATCTTGCTGCAAAAATTTGTTTTTGTTGCTTTAAATTTTAATTTCTACAGCCTTCAGGCATTCAGCAAGGAAGATTGTCTGAAAATTTCAAAAAGTGTATTTTGAGAACTGGTCAACAAAATCCAGAATTTAACACTGGAACAAAACTTGCTGACTCTTTCTAGCAATATTTATTAGAAAGAGTGTCACTTTCCAAACAAAAACTAATGCTCCCAGGTGAGTGTGGAAGGACTTGGTCTCCTTTTCCCACCTTCACTGCCAATAACCAGAAAGTAGGTATCATTCTGGGAGGTGCTGTATTAGCCTTTCACCTCAAGAAAACCCTTCTACAGAGAAAACAGCTTTCATTGCTTTGTTAAAGTGATTTGCACTGGAGTGTTAAAAAGAGCCATTCAGAGGGTCATGAATTTCACTCAAAGATCCTACATGTGCATAGATCTGGCAGGAGGCTGACAGAATGCACAGACTTGCACAAGAGCTGTGAAAATCCAGACTACAAAAACTCCAACATCTCTAAGCACCTCCAGCAACATTTCACTCCAAGGACCCACATGCCCACAAAGCATGGCACCCTAGTCTCAGTTTGGCTGTCAAATTCAACTGGTTGTGGTCCAGAATTAGAAATTCAAAGCCCCAGGATGAGTGTATGTGACAAAAGGCTTTCAGCCAACAAGTCTGAAAATCTGAAGTTATGTTTTTTGAACTATAAAGTGCCTGAGAGTTGAGATACTTAATAACAATGACAAGAGTCTATAAATTTATGGTTTGGAAAAAAAACAAGAATAACTTTCAAAATCATATTCAGGTGTGAAAGTTACTATAGAAGGCAGTTGCCTCAGGTTGAGATTCCTGATTTAAGAGACAAATAATAGCCATTTTACTGTCAGAATTGTTTAGAGCAAGGAGAATACAACAACTGGGTCAGAAGGATTTTATTTCTCAACTTCAGATTAAATTAGAACTGCTCCAAAACCACATTGCTTTAGAAGCGACAGATACATTTGCTCCTGCGAAAAGCCCAGTGTGAGTCTTGGCAGAGAGAAAGAGTTTTTGCTATGTCCATGCAAACATCTGCACGGGTCCCCTGGACCCTGAATGTGCAAGCAGTGGGGACCCAGCTGGTACTGAGAGCAGGGGGAGGGAAAATTAACATCCTCCTGGGATGGAAGGCAAATTGGGTTGTGTGGCTCACACCAGCTTCACATTGACAAACAGCACTAGCTGGAGTCCCAGAGTCACCAGACAGCTTGTTTTTCACAAGGTCGTGCAAGGTTCACTCACATCCTTCTTGCCTGTTGATCCTGAAACTACATAAGCCCTGTGCCTCTGTCGCTGTGTCTGTGCACATTTTCAATTGTTTAATAAGCAACTGTCAGTACTGAAGTGGAGTTGTTTTCACAGCTAGAAATGTATTTTCTGCTTGGGTTGATCTCTTTTGGGTATGTCTAGTGCTGCTTATGTGATTTTTCTAGGTGGAAGTTATCCACAACAACTTCTTCAGGCTCTATCACAAATTTTGTCTCAGAGGGTTTCTTCATACCTGAAATAAAACTTACACTTTGCAAATGACAGTATTAGTTTCCAGTATACACCTCTAACAGTGTACTTTGCTTCAAAAAAATCTTTTTAGGTTAAGAAAGGAGATTTGTTTCCTGTCACTGCAAAAGATACCTGCTAACCTTCTGGGTTGCTTTGGCTGGACTATTGAGAGAACTTGTCAACTTTTTCCAAGGTACAGTAAAGCCTATCAGCTGATGGGAAGGTGCTAGTGTCAGTAAATCAAATTACTATGATCCTAAGGTGCTCATGACCATTCTCACTGCTGTCTTTTCCGCGTTGTAGTTGTGGGGGTTTATATAAACAGAGAAATTTTATTAAGAAGCCAGAGGAAGGAACAGGGATACCTTGTGGACCAGAACAAGACATATTCTGGATGAAGTGTTGATTGACATTCCTTTGGAGCCAAAAAATATTGACTTTAACAATGCAAATGGGACATTGTGAGACTGTATAAAACCTGTCACTCACTGAATCCTAAATAACCACAGCACAGCTTTATCTTCAGTGTTACTTGGAATTGTATCAAGGAGGCTTTTTTTTCCTCCCTCTTTTTCTTTCATTCCATTTTATTTAAAAACCTCAAGGTCAAACAAAACATATGCTTAAAAATAAAGCTTTATCAAGAGAGATGGAGGACTAAAGGCCTTCCTATTTTTAGTAAGGGCAATCTAATCTAGGCAGAAGTTGTTCTGGGCCTCTCTCTGTTTTCCATGAAAGGTAGGTGCTCCTGGGATGGTTCCCAGGGTTTTCTGTGGCTTCTGTTTTCAGATGGAACCCAAGCCACTGAGTTTTATTGAGCAAGTATCCTGGAAAGTCCTGAGCAAAATGAGAGACAGCTGATAGTCCTAGAATACCAGTACTTTTAGTAAGGTCCTGCAGCTGTATCTCTGGGTTGTGAATTCTCATAGGCTTTGAGCCAAGCTTTTTTCCCCAATCCTCCCCCAGCTACTGATATGGTCCTTGACAGGGGAAAGCATCTGTCCAACTGAAAGCACAGAAAGTGATTAAGTGCTTTCTTAATCAGGGCCTTCAAACTCTTATATTTGACTCTTGGCTTAGTCGAAGCCAGCTATTTTAATGTGGAATTGGATGGAAATGGTAATGAGACAGAACTTTTCACTTCTAGGTCATCATTGAACAATTTTTCAGGAAGGAAAACCCTATAAAATTATTGCTTGAAGGCAGTCAAGAGTACATTTGAAATGTTGAAGCACAAATATCTTGGCTAGTCTGACTGCTTTGTATTGCTAGCGTTCTGGGAATTTGTTTGTGAGTTTATTATGCTGAGACAAGAAAATTACTTTTGAAACATCCAACAGACAGCTGATATAAAGCCCTAAGATGGAAAAAAAACCCCACAGTTCTTTTTTTGTAACCAGGAGAAAAAGAAATTCCTCTCCTATTATCCTGAGACTTTAAGCTATATCCCATATAGAATGAAAAATTACAGAAGAGGTCACTGAGAAATCTGTCTGGTTGGTTCTGACCTGTAATGTCTAGACCTGTGGGGTCTGTGCATTGCCTCTGTTAGGAGGCTAGAGAAAAGATGGCAAATAATCTGATTGCTTGGAGGATTGAAAGTACTTTCCAGAAAAAAAAAAGGGGTTTAGTGAGCAACAAAATTATCACCATTGTGTTCAAATTTACAAAAAAAAAAAAGAAATAAAGCCAGATTTCTGTGTAACCTGATGACTTTATGCTTGGGAAGGAACAATCATTAAGCAGAATGAGATATCTGGGAGTGGGGAAGTAACAGAGAGCCAAGACTGCAAGCCACTCTTTTTTTATTCTAATGCAAGAGTCAATCTCATCTAAGTTTGCAGGAAAATTTGCCATGCCTGGGTCATGTGGAAATCTGAAGCAAGCTGCCCTCCTTTCCATGTCTTCAGTGCTAAGCAATGATCTGCATCCCCTGAAGTTTGGAGAGGAAATATACATAAAGCCTGTAAGTATTTATGAGAGCTATAAAAAAGAGCTTTGCGGTAGTTGACATGGGAAGTGATTAAAGTACCTTATAGGCAAAGATTGCAGAAAAGAGGGAGAAGTGATGCCAGAAGAGAATCTGGCAACAATCCCGAGGTAATGATAAGTGACTTTGAGAAGGAGGAGTTGTGGGAGGAAAAGCAAAAAAGATTAAATTGAAGCAGATTGCAAGACTTTTGGCCTTGAGGACTGAGCTACAGAGGCTGTTGATTGCTGGGCTTCCAGTCACAAAAGAAAGGTGATGTGTCACTCCTGCCTGTGACTCAGAATTTACTGGTCAAAGCCCACAAAACAGCAGTTCATCAAGATTAACTTGAATTTGAAAGGACTCAATTTCCCAGGCTACTCAGCTTTCTCCATCTGTGTTTACACAAATGGGTCTTGGGTCTCTCCAGGGCTTAGCAAAAAGCTGCTCTTCATAGAAACACACACATGGCCCATGTGGGCAAGGGGGGTCTCTCTGAGTGACTTGTTTTCCCAAGCTGATATTTTTTTCCTATTTTTTTCTTGTTTTCCTATTTAACAGGTGGAGTATGTGTTCAGACCTGTCCTTGGACATTACATGAGCATTTGCAGATGAAATGACACATCAGAAGACCATGCAGTTGTCATCATCAGTAATGAGTAGAAAAAGTCTATCTTGGAAAGCCTGAGTTTTGGACTCTTCACATCCCAAATAGTACAGAAATTACTTCTGATCAGATGCCCTTGTGAATGGGGAGGAGGAAATGTACAGGCAAGGGGAATGGTGTGCAGAAAGGGAGAGAAATAGAAACATATAGACAAATTTCAAAACTACTCAGGAAATAGTTGTGAGCAAAGGGTACATTTACTGAAATTGGTCCAGCTACAGGAGAAGAAAACAAGGGCTGAATTCTTCAGGACATACAGAACAAATGTTTTATATAATGAGAATTGTGCTGTGTCCTCCCCAAAACTCAATGATCTGCTGCTTTGCTTTCATCAAGGTTTGCTTATGGTATTTTAGTTTAGGATTCCAACTGTACCAGTGTGGAATCCTAAACATTGCATTGCTGTGTTACGAAGATGAAGTACAATGGCATGGAGCAAACCCATTGATCTGTGAATATAGAGCACATATGTCTTGATAGACAATTATATTTCTTATATTTAGCACTTTTGAGTTTTCTTTGGGTCACACTAATGTCAGGAGGAACTTCAGGTGCTGACACACGCTGAGAATCAGTGTGTAGCTGTAGGTTCATGTTCGTATGCAAATATCAACCAGCTGGGTTCAGATCATTATCATCTTGCAGGAACACATTTGGTAAGCTTCTGCAGTGATAATCTTTGAAACTGTTATTATTCATGACTTTTATTATTTACCTAGATTGAATGAAAATAAAATACACTATTAAAAGTAGCAGGTAACATAAATTTGAAAAGATAACAAAAGAGGACAGCCTTGTACTGCAGAATTACCAAATATAAGTGGAAGAATAATCCAGGGGTTTGTGAAGGGACAAGATGAAATTCAATAAAGAGAAATACAAGATACACAGTTCTATACTTAGGCAAGAACAATCAGATGTACAAATAAGGGATGTGAAGTAACCAGTAGAGAAAGATCTGGAGCAATTGTGAATCACAAGCTGAAGAGAAGTCAGAATTAAGGTTGCCATGAGAAAAGCGAACACCATACTGGGATATATAAACCAGAGTACCATCTGCATGACATGGGATGTGATTTTTCTGCTGTACTCTCATCTCCAATTTTGGTCACTGTTGTACAAGAAGGATGGAACTGATTGAACAATGTCCAGAAGAGACCAAAAAGAATGATTAGAAGTCCAGAGAACATGAATAAGGAGGAGAGATTGAAATATGGGGGTTATTTAGTCTAGACAAGGTCAGCCTAGGAAGGGATATGATCACAGTCTTTAAATACTTGAATAGGAAGAGAACCATTTGTTCTTTATGTCCAGGGTGCAGAGGAGAAGGGTTAAAATATAACAAGGGACATGTAGGTTAGATTTCATGAAAAAAACTTTCCAAATAGGAAAGATAAATGAAGCCCTGAAATAGCTTGAGATTTGGACTTCATGGGAGATTTTTAGAGACAGGTTTGACTTAGCATGTCTCAGGAATGACAGAGGGAGGACAGGTTTTGTCTATGGCAGGCAGGCAGAGTTGCTGGCACTGAAGAAAGTAATTTGCAGTTCTATTTTGTGCACTGTCTACAAACAACTGGGACAAGTTCTTGCTGAGATACGATAATCATGGTAATGTGGCATTTCATAGGAGTAATGGGTAATTCAGGCTGGTTTTTTTGCCCTTCTGTACTATCAAATGTCACAGTCACCACAACAAACTTAGGCATCTCCTCAGGTCTCCAAACTTAGTGCACACACAGATTCATACATAAGTAGCCAAAATGCTTCCTTCTACCCTTGAATAAATGAGACATTCAGCAAAGTAATAAGTATCTGGACCTTAATCCAAATGCCTCAACACAATCTGGATTTCTACTGATATTTCAAAAGCATGAACTACGTTTTTATGGTACTATATTCTAGTAAGAATAAGAGTACAAACTTAAATAGTGCAAAATACCCATCTGCTTGCAGACAGAAAACTGTGTTTCCTGAGTCTTGGGAGAGACCAGAGACCATTTTATAGGTTCCTATACTATGCTTGCTAACATTGGAAGTGTCACCAGGCTATGGATAGGATCCTGAAAGGTGCAGAGGTTGTCAGCATTGCCCATGGTTGTGGTAGCCTGCATCCACCTTTGGGGTAAACAAATTATGAGTTGGACAGGAGCTACTAAAATCTTCAACTAGGCATGTATTTGATTTATTCTATGGAAGTAATCTCTGTTGATATATTGCATTGAGTGATATATGCTGTATTAGAACCATTTGAATGCATGCTGGAGACCTTCCAGTGTTGCTGGGACTTGGAGGCCGATCCTTGCTGTGAGGTGTGGGTTTGGTTACTGCATTGCTTCCTAAGTGGTGGGAAGCTCTAGGTCTGCAAGCATTCTCTTTGACCCTATTTGATACCCAAATGGGTACTCACTTCCATTGACACCCAAAACCTCGGGCGGGGGGGGGCAGCTAACTCCTGTGATTTATGGAGAGTTTTTGTTTCCCTGGCAGCCGCAGAAGACCCAGATTTTTCCGACCTTTGCCCACAGGAATGCACCACCCCCACAGCCTGTGTGCCACAGGCAGCAGTGACCAGCTGTCACCCAGTCCCTGCCACAGGCAATGGAGGAGGGCAGACCTCCTGCCATCCCAGCATGACTGGGGAGGAGAAATCTCTCCCTGCCACTCCAAATAGAAATAAACTAAATTATGCTTCAGGTGAAGCGAGAAAGAAGAATGATTCAAGGCCTCTGAAGGTAGGCAGAAGTGAGCCAGTCCATGAGATAAGTTCAGTTTTAATTTGCTCTGCTCTGTGGGCAGGGGGCAGATGTGATGCACCATTTTGTCACATGAGCCCAGGAAAGTGGTTTTGCCACTGTCAGTAATGAATGTCAGATCTGTTATTACAGCCCCAGGAGGAGAAATAGACAGAAATGCTGTGCACAGAGGGCAAAAAATTTCCATAATTTTTCCTTTCCTGCCTTCTCTGTGCACCATCCTTCCTTGTGCTGCCAAAGAAAAGAGCCCCTCAGAGGTTACCCTCCGCCTTTCTTGAATTCACATGACTTTGCTGCTTCGGATCCTTCACCCCCGGTGTTTAACCGAGGTTATGAAAACCAAGCTGCTTGCTCTCTGTTTGTTTTCAGTGATCTTCTCTGTGTGCTGCCAGCAGCCAGAGCCATGGCCTTTCCCAACACAGGGCACCACAGTGAGCTCTGAGTACACCCAGGGTTGACGGGAGAGGTGCAGGAGACAGCAGCCAAGCTGAGCTTATGTAAAAAAATTAAGGTCAAGGCCTGACCAAGATTTACAATGCTTTGTGTTCAAGGTACCGGTGGTTGAGCTTAGGTCATGTTTTTCCTGCTGCTCTGAGGCAGAGACCAGCTGCAGGGTACAATGCAGGGACACAGTGGCTTTCAAAGAGCATGACCAGGCAGCTCTACAGCTGCACTAGTCTGAGCTCAGGATGCAAGAACCAGCAGCATCTGGGATTTGCACTGGAACATCGTCTATAATCCTTGGGCATGCTGCAGATATATAGTTATTTGTGGAAGAATCTTGATGATCCAGCACTTGGGAAATTAATTGGGCAGTTGACTATAATGATGGCAAAGCCCCACTGCATTGGAAAGTAGCATTTCCAAATTGTATTTAGGTGACTTAAAAACCTACCCCCTATCTTCAGGCTTGGCAGGCTCATATCTATGAAGTATTTCTGTTGGGAAATAAGATTCTAAAACTTTTGACACTCGGCACTAAGTTAACTTAAATCCCACTGATTTTGGCATTATTGGAACATAATTCCTTCTACAATGGCTTTAAAAGGAGTCCTAGTGAGAAGGAACAGCGGGTGAAAAAGTCAGAACAAAAATTAGAAGGGCAATAGTTTATAGAGGCATTGCAGGGTAAGATTAGAAATGTATCTATTTATCTCTGCTGTTTCACTGGCTCGTCTTTTGGTTTTGACTTTTCTGGAATATATTTAATCACTCTCAAATGTCAGAGCATGAATGTGGGTGATGCTCTCCCAGATGGCTAGCACAGAGCATGGGCTTCTCACACAAAGCAGGGGGACATGTGTGAATGCCCAGAGGACTTTCTGTGCTGATCCTATTTCGTGACTTCCTCTGAGACCACAAAGCAGTGCATGAGTCCTCCTTTGTACTTTTCTTGTTCAGCTGTGTCTTGAAAGCTGGCTAGCACACATCCTAGGGAAGATCCCCGAGGTGGGCTCCGTGCTGTAAGATACATATCTTCTATGGTAAGCAGGGCACCTCCACCAGGGAACATCTGGGACTGGAGATGAATGAGACTATAGGGGCAATTCATGTCAGCTAGTCCTGAGCTCTAGCAGCTACTCAGTTCTCCATGCAACTGCACTGCACAAGAGATCAAGCTGTGCCTTGTATCTTGACATGGAGTTCAATGAGAGGAATCAAGCAAGCTTGCTATTCCAGAGCTGGTTACTGATCAGTGCTTTGTTTTCTTTTTCCTTGGGGGCAGTGTGGGGATTCTAAAGCTCATCATAAAGTTTTTCTATACATTTTAGTGTCTCTCTTCCTTACCAGGCTCCAGACACAGGCAGGCTGTGACCACATACCTGGGGAGTCTGTTCCCATGTCCAAACCTTTTCCTGGTATTCTACGTAAATCTCGCCCTACTCAGTTTCATGCTGTTTCCTCAAGTCCTGTAAATGGTCATGAGAGAGAAGAGCACTGTACTTGCCCCTCCTCTTCCCCTAATGAGAAAGTTCTGACTGCAATGAAGTGTTTCCTCAGTTTCCTCCAGGATAAATGGACCAAGAGATCTCAGCTGCTCCTCAAACAACTTCCCCTCCAGGCCCTTCACCATCCTCGTGGCCCTCCTTTGGATGCTTTGGACTTTGACAGGAGAATGTTGACATAACTGATCCATAATGCCAGCCACCCATACATAGAAAGATATTTGCCTTTGTTGAAAAGCATCACTCCAGGCCAGGAATTTGGATCAGAATGGGGCAAAACATTAAGAAAGCTTTTGGAGTCATATGAACGAGGCTGTCCTGCCAAAGCCAGAGATGGTACTTGCTTTGGTACAAAGATTAAGTCTTGATTTGTGTTTTTATTTCTTTTAGCATGCTGGTGATAATAGGAACCTGTAGATATTACTGGAATGCAAATCTTAAAAGTTGTTTTTGCATTTGTTCTTAGAGTCCTTCATGCTGAAGCTTTCTCACCTGGTGACTAGGAACTGTCCATACTAGCTTTCTGCATTTCCTACGTGAAAAAATCTTTCCCCAGTTTTCAGTCAATTTAAATTATATCTTCTTGAAAAATAGAGGGCTTGAAATATAAATAATTTAAGTAATGAATTTTCTACCTTTGCTACAGCTGTTTTTGTCCCACTACATAGCCATGGACAAGGTAGGGAAGGTCTTGGTTTACCTAAAATTTTTGGTCTAGCTGTTGTAACAATGCTTTCTATGGTAGAGGTTCTCATCTAGTGAACTCATCATTCTGTCCTTGTTATTGTCAGCCTGTCATCATCACTAACTTATCACGTACTAGGAAAACCCCAGACTTTTTGTTCTGGAGATGTTTTCGTGCTGCCTTGATTTGCCTTATAACTCTGTTCTATTCTCTTTTAGCTAGCCTTGGAGAAAAAAAAAGAAGTCCTTCTATGCACAGATAACAGAGTTTCTGTTTTAGCTCATGTAACAAAGGCTAATGTTTTTGTTGTCATGGCTGCCACGTTTTGTTCCCATAGCACTGTCTGTGTGTATGTGGATGTGATTCATTACCTACAGACACTAGAACCTACACCCTGTCCTGCTTTTTGTACTCAAACTGCTTCCCTGCAATAGAACAAACAAATATCTCAGATCTGCCTCTTGGTGGGTTCAAGCCAATATCCAAGTTGTTTGGCTTTGATCCACCTCCAAGGAACTATCAATTAATTTACAAAAGCAGAGTTGACAAAGCCACGATCAAATATTCCACTGTGAGCAGCCGTCAATGCATGTTCTATATTTTAACATAAACTGATGTCCTCAATTTCCATGTTTTACAAGGCAGCATCCACAAATGTATGATCTTAAAGATTATTCAGAGGAAAAGCATAAGAAGAAAGTGTTCCTGTCATGACAAAATAGCAAAATTCAACAAGTTTAAAATGCCAACTATCAGTTGAAAGGGGTAAATATATCTTGCCTGAAGTTTTCCTGCAATTCCTGAATGATTGGAGTACTTGGTGCAGTGCTGGTGTATTGACTGGAGAGCCTGAAGTACCACATGCAAAATCAAATAGCAAAACACTCAATAGGTTTATATATTCTCTACCTATCTCATGCAAAGAAAACATGCCCATTTGGATAATATTTTTTTACAGACTCACAGAATCATCAGAGTTGAAAGAAACCTTCAAGATCATCTGCTCAACCACCAACCCAGCACCACCATAATCATCCCATATGCTTAAATGACATATTCAGACACCTCTTCACCACAACCAGAGATGGTGACTTCATCCCCTCCCTGGGCAATTTATTCCAATGCTGACCATTCCTTCTGTGAAATTTTTCTTCTATCGAATCTGAACCTTCCCTGGTGCAAATTAAAGCCATTTCCTCATTGTTTTGCTTGAGACATGACCAAAGAGACCAAACTACACCTGGCTACAACCTCCTTTTAAGGAGTTGTAGAGAGTAATTGAGTCTCCCTTGAGACTCTTCTCCAGGCTAAACACCCCAGGCTCCCTCAGCTGCTCCTTACAGGACTTGTGTTCCTGACCCTTTACCAACTTCTGCCCATCTTTGGGCATGCTCCAGCACCTCAACACCTTTCTCGTCGTGAGGAGCCCAAAACTGATCAAAGGCCTCAAGGTGTGAACTCATCAGTGCTGAGTACAGGGGGACAGTCACTGCCCTGCTCCTGCTGGCCACACTATTCCTGATACTGGTCAAGATGCCTCTGGCCTTCTTGGCCACCTGAGCGCACTGTTTGTTCATATCCATCCATCTGTCCACCAGCACCGCAAGTTTCTTTCTGCTGAGCAGCTGTCAAGCCACTCTTTTCCAGTTTTACAGCATAAACCATGCCCTCTCCCCCAAGTTACTATAAAACATATTGCCTGCAAGTAGTTGTAGGTGTACACTTAGGTATCACATGGGGACATGATAAATAATCAAAAATTTCTTGTAAATTCACTCGTTTAATGTAGAAGTTCACTAATCAGCACTAGAATCTTTTAGGATTGGAGCATGTTTCATCAGCTCCCACAAGTACAAAACAGAACACAGTCTTCAAAGTGAAACCCCTTGCTTTGCCACAAAACCACTCCCACCTGAATTTCCTTCAGAATTCTTCTTTTTCCTTTTTCCTATGTCTTTCACTGCTGATTCCTTTCTCGTCCCCATTTTCCACAATATTCCAAGAAAAGAGCAAAATTCCCTAAATACTTCTCCAGAATCTCACAATGTCAACACTCTGAGATCTGCCAAATTTTACTTTCTTTTCATAAAAGGCAATTCCACTTCCCTTGTTTTAAGCAAAGTAAGACATTAATTTTGTAGAATTAGCCTCTGAAAAACTACCCTGACTCTAACTATGACCCTCCATGGAAGAACTCCCTGGAATGTACCCTTGGAGATGAAGAAATTTGGGAAGATATGTCATATTTCACACTGTTGAATTCTGAAAAGTTCTTGTCCTTTCTGGTATTTTGTAGCAATAAACTCCATATGTTAACATTGTAGTGGAGGGTTTTTCAGTCAAGTCGCCACAAGCATAGCAAGGTATAATAAGGAGAAAATAGGGAATAATTTAAAAGAAGGGGTATCTACATCATGTGGAAGGTATAATTCAAGGCTGGATATTTGCCTGAAGAAAGAGTATTTAAAACTGGAATTAGATGAGAAGACTCTTAAAGGCTGTGTTAGAACAGAGTAGCCTCCTTCAACTTCTCATGTAGGTAGTATTTCAGTTCCCCAAAACTGCATCATGACTTTCAGCTTTCATTGGCTGCTGTCTGGATAGATGCCAGCACAGAGGAGGAAAGGGAAAACATGTTCTTATTCTTTCACTCCAGCTAGAAATCTGGTTTCAAGGAAAATATCTGCTCTGCCTTTCATCAAACTCAGTGTTGGCCCAGTTGATGTGTTAGAGCTTGGGGATGTTCCATGCGGTGTTCTAACAACAGGGACTCATTTGACTGCCATGCAGCCAAGTGTCCTCTGTGTGGCCTCGTGGGATGGGCAACTGTCAGGTGGTCTTTGCAGGAAAACAGTGTTTTCCTTTGCAGAGGTGGAGGTTTGGGGTCTACTCTGCTTATCTCAGGTAGGTTTCCTCTACAAAGTTAGAGTCCAGGACTCTTCTCATGAACAGCCCATTCACAGCTCTGCAGCAAAGTAAACAAACAGGATCTGGTCACAAACAGCTCATTATATACTCCATTTTCTGAATCATCACATCCAGCTTGGAATGGGAATCCCATCTAAGCTGGTTGTTTTTGGCAAATCAGACTATCCCTTGTGACCAGAAGTGACTGGTTTCTTCCCTTTATTCCCCCACACTCTGCTGAACATAATATGAGTTACTTTCCAGTCTTCGTTGTGGGTAAAGACAAGGAATCAAAGGGACTAGGAACTCTTTCCAGTGGCAGCTGTGCTAAAACAGAGATCCAGGCAAAGCAATGTGGAGAAAGGACAGAAAACCTGTCATTTGGGCAGCTCCCTTTCAGAGAAGCAATGGCAGCAAAGGAGCGGCCAGATAATGGCAATTTTTTGGTGGGAGAGATGGGTAAGAAGCCATGAAGTGGGCTGGAGTGCATCCACTAAGTGTTCAGAAAAGAGACAGTTTTCAATAGGATCTTGAAATGCACTGCAGTCTAGTAAACATGTGTGTGTCAGCAGCAAAGGCTCTGGAGTACCCTGGGGATTTTCTTATTTCCTGGAGATTCTGACACAAAGAAAAAAAACAATAGAGGAAAGAAGAAGAAGAACTACATGCCAGTTTCTGTACAAAACATGGGAAAACACACTTTGTATCAATGAAATATTTTATCTCCTCTGAAATAGGTCAACTTGTGTCACTCTTGAGTACTTTAAAGCATAAGACAGGACAGAAAATCCAAAATGAAGAGCTCTTTTGAACAGGAGAATCCAAATGTTTCAAAGAATGTTAATTTTTATCTTCGTAGATTTTTCATTAATACACAACAACCACAAATGAACAGTGTGGCAAAGACAAAAAGAAATGTGTAAACTTGCAAAAAAATCCCATGCGAAAAATTTTCTCTGGGGAAAAAAATTACATTTCCACAGTTCAAAAACATGAAAAAGTTGGGGACAGAGTTTTTTAATCCTTCTTTGTGTATCTGGGAAAGTGGATGTCAGCACCACTTTTTTCCCTTCTTGGATGCCAGTGGGTGCCACAAGAAGCAATTTTCCTAGCCATGCTGAGAGGACATAAATACCACAGAGGAATTCAGACTTGAAGCCAGTGCTCTGTCATAACATGGACAATATCTTGGAGGTGCTGAAGTACTAACAAAGGAAGAGATTCAGACCTGCATATGGGTTTCAGTGTCAGTGTGAAAACGGCTCAATCCCACCACAGGCAGGCAGGAGATCTGAGTCAGTGAGGGTGGTAGAAAGGAATGAGTACATCAGAGCCTCCCAGTTGCACATGAGGAACCAGTTGGAATATCAGCACAACTCAGCCTTTCCCTCCAAACACACAGAGATGCTTTATGCAGCTCTCACTGTGCAGGAGAGATGGACTGTTCTCCATTGGATACAGAGGAACAACATGAAAGTCCAGCATAAACATGCCCCTGTCAGAACCATCGCTGCCCACCTCCTCCTCATCACTTACTCATCCTTCCCATAGGCAGAACTGGAGATGAAACAGCAGTGGAAAGCAATAGACAGGCCTGCCCAAAAGGAAATTTAGCAGCTGCTGGAGCCTCAGAGTGACACTGGAGTAAATAGCTTGTGTCTAATGACAGGCACTTAATACATGGATCATCATGCACATAACAGCCCTCTCTTTGTGTTGTGGGCATATGGAAACCAACACATTCTATTATTCCCATGTTTCTGGACCATGTTGTTGTGTGTGTAGATCAGTTCCAGAGGACAGACTGGAAAGCCCTGGAGCAACCACTCCTGTCTTTCAAGGAGTACATCTAAGCCTCTTTGAAAATACTCAGTGGGGAATGTTTACTTCAAATATTGTCCTCCAATGCAAATTGCATTTCATCATGGGCCTGGGATAGTGGAGGGGGAAAAGGACTCCTTAATATAATGGGCTCACACTGAAGTCCCAAAAGCTAAGACCATGTTTTGAAGCTGCAGGGACCCATAGGACAGTAGCAAAACATGGATGACAATGAGAGGAATTGTAGGTAACATCTAGTCGGGAGAAGATGGCCTGAAGAGCAGAGTGAATTTCTGTAGGGAAGGAACAAGAAGCATCACATCAAAGTAAAACGAGAAATTATACTTTGTGTAATAAATTACACTTTGGTTAGCCCCAAACAACTAAATCATCACAGAAACTGTAACAACAATTTATTTCCCACTTAAGGTCATGTTACTCAGCAGCTGGCAAAGTGGAGGCCCTTTCTTGCAGTTCTGTTCCCCAGATACAGTGTCTGTCTTACTAACATTAACCTGTTTCCTACAAGATAAATTGGAAATCTTGGGGCTGCTCAGCCAGAATGTGCTAATTAGAAACTGAAGGGGCATTTTGTAAGATATGATTCACTGTGCTTGGACAGTGAGTGATAGTATGCGTTGGCAGAAGGTATGCAAATTGACAGCAAAAAGTAATTTGTACCCACGATATCTTCCCCCAAGTATTCTCAAATTCAGGAAGGTCAGAAGTGACAGAAATAGAAGGTCCTCTTTGTATGATATATCTTCAGAAAAAGTGGAGTAGTCCAATATTCCAGTACACTTTCCTGAGGATGAGATGATTTTCTAACTCAGGGACCAATGAGCCAGAGAGCACATTTTGCATCCTAGAAAGAGCAGACCCTCCCAGGCTGAAGACAGATGGATACACCACCCATTTAAGAGAGTGTCAAAATAAATGGACAGGCTGCTGCATTGAAGACACAAAAGTCAGGAGGAATGACATGGACATAAGAAAAAAAATTAAAATACACACACAAAAAGAAACAGCCAGTTGCCAAGGCCAAAATAATCCCCCATCCTCTAGCCTTCACAGGCAGAAAATCTATACAGCAGGGTCAAGAGTTCCAACCAAGTAAAGGATAAACCTCTCAGATGAACTGGTTCTCCAAAAATTTACCACTGAATTTCCAGCTGGTAGGTAAGTCAGTAGATGATGTCTAGTAGAGGCATAGTAGAGAACATGTCTTTCACTAGACAAACTAGACCCTTTTTTTAAGGCTCAAGGGAAAACCAAAAACACTGTCCAGCACTCAGTGAGACAATCTTGAACTCTGCCATAAGATTTCATTGATGCAAGATTTCCAGTCTTTCTGTTGATCTGAACTTTGCTCCTGGCAGATCCTCCTGGTCTCCAACCTGAAGCCCTCCCATACAAACTATCCACCAAAATTATTTTTTTGTGATTGCAGGCAACTAGCAGAAGACTAAGCCACGTAATCTTTGCCTTCCTTCCTATAGGGACACCTTCACTATCCTGACCCCTGACCCAGGAGTCTGATTCTGAATGTCCTATTTTCTATTACTTCAGTGAACCCCAGTTACTGATACCAGTACCTGTATTGGTCAAAACCATCTCCAAACTGATTCTAGATGTATAGGGCCAGGTTAATCCAAACCCAGACAAGGAAAGAAACTGGTGGAGGTCTTGAGACACAACATGGTGTTGGGACACATGGGCTAGAACAGTGTGCTACACTAAATGGCACTTTAGGAGAAGATGAGGAGATCAACCTTTTCCAGAAAATTCATGTATAGGTACAGCTCTTCCTGACAGAGCCAGAAGAAAATGCTCATCCAGGCTAGGCCACACTGTCTGATCCACAGTCATCTTGGAACTGCTCTATTCCTTTCTATAACCTCACACAACACTGGCGACAAAGAGATAATCAGGAGGACAATGTCTTCATTTAGCGACTGATGGTTCCCCCTCCTTTCTGGTAAAGACCTAAGCTTGTGGTTGGAGGTCAGCTGGGAAGCAAGGGCAGCCAAGTGGCTCTTTCAATCCACAATGGGATGAAGCAGCCATTTTAATAAAAGGGAGAAAGAGCTGTTTCCTCTGTGGCTGAAAAAGCTTGTAATTGACCTGGCAGAGCATGCAAACCCTGGTTTGCATGGGAAATGCTCTCTTTTCCCTTACACATGTGCTCCTTTGTAATACTGCTGGGGACTGCTATGCTGCTGTCTAGCTCTTAATTAAGTGCAGCAGGGTCTGTTGACACAGTGGGACAGAGCAGGACACTGCTGGTAAAGCCCTCACTGAAGACAACTCAGACAGTGCAGCCAAACCTGGAGGAAAGTGAAACAGCTAAAACAGAGTCTCATCTCCCCACAGCATGATCAGAGTAGTCTACAAGATCTGTCTCCAAATCTTACCACCCTTTTTGCTCCACTCTTGACCTGGAAAGTCTCCCCAGATCAGGCTAAAAATGAGTCTTGGAAAGATCTGAAAATCAAGGTGAATGGATTACATGTTAAAAGTGCACTGGCTATGTCAACCCAACATTAGCTGCTCACTCACTTTTCCATGGAGGTGGCTGGTTCAAAGCAGGGGGATCTATTATTTTTCTTGAAGCAGTGTGTTAAAATTCAGTATTTGTTAGATCCTGCCTTTGCTGAGTCCCTTAAATGGGGGAGAGACACCACTGATTTTCTTCCAAATTCTTGTATGGAATCCAATTTCTGCCCATTTTTTCTTTGTCAGTTCTTTTTCTCTGGTGCATCATTTCTTCAGCCCCTCTCCTGTTTCCTTTATCTCCATCTGTCTCCAGATAGTTCTGTTTGCCTGCTGTAAAATACATGCAAGTATTGCCAATTTATGCTTAAGTTTCTTTTCTTCCTCTCTCTTTATAGTATACTGAGTCACATAAAACAGAAATGAGGGAATCTGCCTGCCTCATGGCAAGATTGCCTTTGCTGAAATGATTTGTCTAACCTGCTATTAAAACCATTTAGAGATGGAGATTGCACAAGTGCCCATGGCAATTCTATTGCCTAAAAATAGACTCCTATTTATCAAATAGTCTGAAACTATAATCTCTAGCAAAGTATTATCTCATGCTCTACAGCATCAAGGCTGGGACAAATGGAGAGGTCAAAATAATCTTCTGCCATCATTCCAGGGTCAAGAGAAGTCCTTAGAGCACAGTCTTCTGTGTTTAGTCACAGCATGTCTCCTGGCAGCTCTGTGTACTGAAGTTAAGATGCTTGAGCTGGTTCTGATACGTATATGCAAGGACCCATGGTAAACAAAAATCAGTATCTTCGTTGCTGAGATTGCAGCTCTGAGTTGTGGCTACCTCCCTCCACACTCAGACACCTACAACCATGCCCACACCTTCTTTGGAAATTATCTTGGGTTTCAATTCCAGAGTAGCAACTCTGCGACAAGATGAGATAGGATTTTGGGGATAAGACTGGTTTTGTTTGTGGTTGGGATTACTTTTACCCCAGCATAGGAGAATAGAGATAGATGAAAGATAAAGAGTAAAACTGGGGCATTTTCTGTATCCAGTGTTATAGTGAACACATTTCTAACACCTCCCCACACATCACACTGCTGGTTGAAAGTTTCAGCATTTGACCCTTATAGAAGTGTTGGGCTTTTTGGTAATCAGGAAACAAATCAGGGGTCATCCAAGGAAGTGCATACTCTGGCTGCATGTTCTATGAGGCTATCAATCATCAGATTTAGTGTTCTGGACTCTTATCCCAAAGTGAATTTAGAGGAGCCAGTGCATTTTTCTTTCTAGAATAAATAATTAGGTCCTATCACCTAAGGGTTTCAAAGACATGTCCAAAACTTAATGCTGTCTGTCTAGTAACAATTGTGATAGATGCTGTGGAATGGTTGGATTATCTAGAATCATAAATAGAAGTTTCCATCCAGGAATTTCCTTTTGCAAACAGACACAAGATTCAATAGATACATACTAGAGAATCAAAGTTGTCACTCTTATAAAGATTATCCAACATTCCAGTCCAGATCTTGCCATCGATGTTGTTAAATCTTTAGTCTCCTGTCCCAACATGAAGGAAGGCAGATAGAAATATTTATGGCAGCTGTTAAGATGAGGCAAAAGGCGTCCAGCTGCAATTCTAAATGGCTTTTTGCAGCTGCACATGGCAGTGCTGAGACAGCCTTGATATGCTGCCTAGTGTTCCCAAATTAGCTCCCAGCAAAGAGCTTAAGCCTCTAAGCTGAATGATGGTGGGTGTCTCAGTGTTCTAACTTCTGCTTATCCTGGGAATTGAGGTAAACATGTCTGGCTGCTCGGACTGTGAAAAATATGATTTGCCATTGAAATGTGTCTGGCCTAATTATCTTGAGGCCAACATGCCTAGCTCCAGAGCGACGTGATCCTCCTAAGGGTGTGATTTCAGACGTATCCCCTTCCCCACGAAAGGGGAACTGAGGATCTGAGCCTCATATAAATAACTGTGCAGCACCCTATGACTAATGCTGCTGGAAGAGGGTCTTTGGTATCTGAGAACTTGAATCTCATAAAGAAAATTTGGCTGTTTGGCTAATGTCCCATGCCAATTGAGTTCACACAGGCTGGGAGGAATCTCTCACAGCTCATGACTGACCATGAAGAGGAAGATTATTGTCCAGGAAAGGGTGCTGAGCTAGACAGCGATGCATGGCCAAGTTTGATGAATTAATAGGATGAGGAGCAGCTTATTTGGATTTCTCTGGAATATTTTTACTCTGCAGACTAAGGTAGCTGCTTTTCCATGATGTTCTAAGTCTGTAAATTCCTTCTGGCCTGAACAATATTTTTATTATTATTATTTTTAAGCATGTAGACTAAACACGATCCATACATCTCAGAGCTGCCCAAGCAGTTCTTTCCCTTGCATTGGGAAAGCAGAGTCCTTTGGATTGTTTATAGCCAGCTCTGTGCTTTGGATGGCTGACTTTGCAGGACCTCTTTTGCTTTGGGTGACACAAGGGAGGCAGTAAGAAGGTCACAGCACCCCCAGCTTGCTGTGCTTTATGCTCAGTGATTGAATGACCACCACACATAAACTCTGCTGGGACAGCTAGTTTCTAAGAGGACAAATTCCAATTTTGCACTGAGTGGCACAAATCCAGAGTCACTTTACTGAAATCAGCAGAGTTATTTTGGATCAGGAC
The DNA here is from genome assembly GCA_013397245.1 of Thryothorus ludovicianus. Taxonomy (NCBI): domain Eukaryota; kingdom Metazoa; phylum Chordata; class Aves; order Passeriformes; family Certhiidae; genus Thryothorus; species Thryothorus ludovicianus. Next base: position 1,933,224 of record VZTB01016677.1, on the reverse strand, counting down.
TGAAAAGAACCTAGCCTAAGGTCAGAATCTGAGTTAACAATCCTCAGAAGCTGCAGAGACTAGATGGTATTTACTTGGAAAGCCAAGGCATATCTGAAGATATTCAGACTTGAACTGCCTGACCTGACACAGCTGAAAGCTGTTTTAGTTCTCTAGCTCCTCTCTGGCAAGAGACTTACAGATTCTCTGCTTATCCACAGTGACATTGATCAGTTCACTATCTCTCTCTAAGGACTTTTATAAGGACTTTCACAGGGTCCCTGAGATCATATCTTTTTCTGGTTACAGCAGTGAGGCTGCTACAGGACACTTTAAGTATTGTGAGCAGCTTTGGGCACCACAAAATAAAAAAGACATCAAGCTTCAACATCCTCATAAAGAGAAGTGAAGGGGCAGGAACTATCTCTTCACTCCTGTGCCCAGTGACAGGACTGGAGGATATAGCATGAAGCTGATTTAGAGTGGCTTGGGTTGGATATTAGAAAAAGGTTCTTCACCCAGAGGGTGGCTGGGCACTGGAAGAGGCTCTTCAGGGAAGTGGCCACAGCACCAAGCCTGACACAGTTCTTGGGGTGCCCTGCACAGGATGAGGAGTTGGACTCGATGATCCTGATGAGTCCCTTCCAACTCAGCACATTCTATGATTCTATCATATTATGTTCATATAAATGGAGTCTTAGGCACAGAGGAAGAGATTGAATATGGATGAATGAATAAACAGAAAAGGAATGGAAAGAACAGGAGACAAACCAGTCCCTTCTACAATGCCCTCAAATGGCTCTATTTGATACAAATATAATGCCTCTTCCCCTCAACCCCCACCCCTGAAACAGCAACAAACAGTGGAGGGAAGGATTTTCAATTCTGCAATCATGTTCATGACATACATTAATAAAAAGCCATCAGAGTTTTATGTTGATGTTATTGTTCCTTGATTGGTATTTCTCTTTTTTTAGGAAGGTCTCTGTATTTGATTCAGCAGTGTTTGGGCAACTGGCCTTACCTCAGATCTGTAGCAAGAAAATCTTACACAGCCATATTAATAAAAGAAAATCTAACTTGACTTTAAACTCTGTCTTTCCTCCTCACAATGAATGGTCCCAGGCTGCTTAAGAAAGTAGGAAGTTAGTAATAAGTCATATTTATGTATATGCATACATTCATACAATTACATACACCTTCACACAATACATTCAGTAATATTTGATTGGAAGTTAAACTGCAGAACACTGATTTGATCTTGACAGCATCAGTTCAAGCACATTTGCTCCAGGACCAATCACTCTGCCCTTTAAGTTTAGCCCTAAGATTTCAGAAATCCTACATCAGTCTTCAGCTCCACAACAATTTTACCAGGACAACTCAGAACAGCAGTTTAATGTGCAAGGATCTGTTGTCTCATCTATGATACTTATTCTGAAACTCCTGGGAGGTTTGTCAGCATGCTGGATGTGCAGGAGTCAGTTTTCTTGCTGGTACAAAGGTGGTTGCAGGTGAAATTTGGCTGCGGTCACACCTCATCTGGAAACATCCAAGCAGAGTGAGATTAGCTAAATTATGAGTTCAGAACTGAATGGCAAAGATATTTCCTTCTTGTGATGTGTTAAACATCCTTCAAAGTTCACTCCTATGTTTTACTCAGCTGTTCTCAGAGTTTTCTGAAAAACTCCTGAAGTGGAAAGTGACACAGCAAACCTGGTTGAATGACTTCCTCTAAAGGCCCTTTAAAAACTCTATTACAAGTTACAAACAGTCAGCAAGACAAGATTGTAGAATTTTTTTTAAAGCTTTTTGTTTCCTCTCTTCATTGCCAGGAACCCCTTTTTCTTGACTATGCACCCTCTCTGGTTGAGGAAACCTGGGCTAGAATCTCACAAGAAAGAAAAACCAGCTCCTTTGGATGCAGTGGAGACAGACAGCCTTCTCAGTAGGTACCTGATTGGTTCCAAAGTAAAAAAAAAAAAGTATTTTAGATGTTCTGAAAATAAAATGCTTTGAATGACCAGAAACTACCTTTAAAATATTTTTCAAAAATTTCTAAAAGCAAATAATTGGTAAGGGTTTATTTTTTTAGAAATAATGCTCACCTTTTAATTCAAATTTTCAGTGTAATACTACACCAAAATCTTTCATTCAAGAAAAACCCATTCTTTCTCCTATTCTTGTGGAGAAATTTGGTTCAAATTCTGAAATCACCACTGCAAATCTCTATTTAGGTAAATTAACATTTTTTTTGGTCTAAGAATATTCTTAATGGCTTAATAAAAAAATGTACTAAAAAAAGATTTGAATGGAAACTGGATTCATTTGCATCTAGGTATAAGGTCTTTACATTTTGGCCCAGAGATTCAAAACAAAATGCTTGCAGCTTGATTTCTAGATTTATATCAAACACAACTGGCACATGTATCAGTACATCTTGTATCTTTGTATATCAGGCCAACTTTGTAGGCGTTCAAATAAGAACATTAACGTGTATTTGAAGCACGTATCTTAGAAACCTGTCTCCATTACTGCACTCAAACTTAAAAACAATTCTCTAGAGTTTATGTAAAAACAAAAAAGTTTTATCTTCCATACTCATTAGGAGAGAAAAATCAAAAACCATCAAGGACATTAAAGCTGAGGATTTGTGTCAATTTTGGAAGGTTCAACAGGTAAAGAGTGAATTCCAGCCCAGAGATCTGACATCCATCCTATTTCAAAGGTGAAGATATAGTTCACCGAGTTTTGCTTAAAAAATGTTATTTATTTTTAATAAAAATCATTCCCTCACTGGCCTGTTAGCTTGGCAGCCACTGCTTCATGCTGTCAACTGGAACATTTGAGTTTGTGAATAAACTCAAGTTCCCAGGACCTAGGCTGGCAGAGGCTAAGTGCTTTTTGGAGATGCTGCTTTTGAGTCCCTGGAGGAGGGAAAATGGCTTTAAAGCTCTTTAGGGATGGGAGATTCATGGGGTCTTGTTGCAGTAGGCTCCCTTACGTCTCATTGGTGTGTGCCTTCTTGGCTGGGCAAAACAGTGTGAGTTGATGAGACCATGAAGGGAAACAAGGGCAAGGAATTAGGGGATTTCTTTGGACAGCAGAGATCGGGGTCTAGATGCTGGGATTTTTATGCCAGACTATGAAAGAGAAAGAATAATTCTTAAAAGAGGAAAATGATTCAGGGCTACAAGTAACTCTGAGATGATTGGCATCTTAACCCTGTGAATGCTGTCATAATTGGAAACATTTCTCTGAACTGTGGCTCTTGTCTCTGTCTGAGACCACAGGTAGTGGAAAGTTATTCTATCATATTGTGTCATTTACATTCATGACACAGATTTTAAGAAATCCAGCATTTTGAATGTAACTTTGTGTTGTGCAGCTCCCATCCTTTAGAATTCCAATCAAGATTCACTACCTCATTATATTAGGGACTCCCTGGAGTCACTGGGTGGAAAGTGATTGGCTCAGATTGAACACAAGACTAATGTGAAACATTGCATTCAATTCAGCCACATTGCATTGAACCACTTTTCAGTAAGCTGTGAAATTCTTGCTGGATGCTTCTCCTGAATGGGACTTTGGTCCAACCACAAGAAACTCTCTGAAAAGAGAGGCTCTCTCTGCCTTTTTCTAGGTCATCCAGCTAATTGCATTAATTTTCAGCTGTAGCCCTGTCTATAAAGAGGCAGAAAAGACAAGGATTGTTTTTTGCCAGGATTATTTCCCAGTCTCTCTTTTGGAAGAGCCATCTGGACTCTAGTTCATATTCTCAGTGCCATTTTCCTGGGCACCTTACCTATTCCTGTTGTTGGGTATCTGTGGCAGTGAAAATTTCTGGCGTGACTCTCATAATGTTAACATTAAGCCCATCAGTTGTACTTGAGGCAACCCACACATTTTCCTTTCTGATGCTAATTTGGTTTCCTCCTTGGAAGTCTAAAATATCAAAGCTAATCCTTTGCAGCATTTCTTTAGAACAGCCTTTCTAAAATGAGGCTGGACACCATTTCTTTCCAACTTCTACTGCTGATGTTCCAAGTCACTCATTATCTCTCTTCCTCCCCCCCACTCAGTGGACAAATGGAGTCTTTATAAGAGAATAAAAGAATCCAAATATCCTTTGGTGCCAGCTATAAAAATTAAAATCCAGTTCAATCCAGACATTTCCCTTCCTATCCCATTCAAAGCCTCCCTTCTGCAAGGATCTGCTCTTGCACTCCCTGTTTCTATGCCTGTAACCCACAATTACAACCTCTGAGCTCAGGCTGCTCGAGAAAAGTGAAACCAGAAGGGACATCTTGCCTGAAATTCAGTAGCACTGAGGTCAGTGGCTTTGGGCCTTAACGGAATATCTCAAAACCATTTTGGTCATTTAGTGGCAGGAGCTGAGCTTCTGAGGAGGGTGAGAGAAGTAAAACACTTTCCTATGAAAGCCAGCCTCTGAGGCAGGAGACGGGCTGAATGGTTTGCAGCATTGTGCTGTGGGATTTGGTTGGGTTACCGGAAGGAACTGGACTCAAAACTGGTCTGATGCATCTTGCAGAAAAATTTTGCCACTAACACTTTGCAGAATTACATCTACCAATTATTGGCTGGTATTTCCTAGCAGAAGTAATTTGTACTTGTTTTTTTCCCTTTTTTAAAAAAAGAAAAAACCACCACCAGCTTTTCCAAGGGAACATCAGAGTGCTTAACCAATAAAGCATTTTCTTTCCTTCAGGGGAAAAAAGCATCCTTCTATTTCATATAGATTTTACATGCATTGCAACACCCTTTTAACTTTTCCAGGCTTAGATTACAGTGCCTCCAGTCCTGGCATTAAAGCTGATTTACGCCCCATAGTAAAGTAAAACACTGTCAGATTAAGAGCTTTGAAGGCCATGGCTTCTTGGAGGTTAATGGAGTGCATCCCATTAATGTCAGTTCAAGGATGGCTCAAGGGAAAAGAGAATAATATTAAAACAAAGCAAATTACAGGAAAAGTGACACAGAGTAGTTTTGTGAGGCCTATTCTTGGGACAAGAATCAGAATGTGGCCTTTGCCATATATGTTATGCCTTCCTTCAACTCATTCTGAGATGACTAACTCTATATTCTGACATAAAAGGAGATTAGGCCTCCATGTGAATATTCTATTAAAATACGCACTCAAATACCCATTGCAGTTCTGGAAGCTCACTGAGGACTTATTATAGTCAATAGGATGACTTTATGAGAAAGATTTTGTTACAGATACTTCAGTTCATCCTCACATTCAGTATTTGCTTCTTGTGTAAACAAGACCATGCCCTTGTATCCTGACACTTGCACCACCTTTTATATTTCTTCACTCCAGAATAGAGCCTGAGAGCCTCTGCTGGCCAAAAAGTAAGCCTTTATTAGTCTCTTACCTCCTATAATATGTACAGTCACCTTACAACTGAAGAAATTATGTCACTGGAGGGTGACATCCCCAGATTTGATGAAAATTTTCATTTGAGTTATTGGAGAAGAGGTGGAAGGAGAAGATATTGTGACTACATGACCTCTTCTCTGAACATGGCCCTTCCATGTCCAAGTAGTTTGCCTGTTCCAGGCAGTAGACCTATTACAGCGCTCAGACAAGACTTACATATTCTCTTAAATACAGATTCCAAACTGTAAAAGGCAGGACAGCTTTCTCCTTGTTTATATCATGTCCTATCCCTCCTTTCTTCCTCTCCCTGTCCCTTTAGCTTTGATGTCACTCTCCAGTGATTTCTTGAATTGTGAGATGACTGATAGGGGAAGGCTGAGAATGCCTATTTTAATCAAAATTTCTAAACTCACTGAGTAGTCTAAGAGTCAGCAAACCTGGCTATCCTCTTTCTCTTCAGATTCCTTAAGAGTTGTCATAAGAAATTATGAGGTTATTAAGATATTTTTCAGTAGCTGTCTTTTGGCACTTTTGCTGCTTAAATGGGCTTGAAAGCAGACTCCAGGTAGCAGTTGCATCTCTCTGTTCTTCTGTATATTCTTCCAGTACACTTCTTTTCTATCATTGATGAGGCAAGCTTGTAAATGACAGGTTCATATCAGCCTTAAAAGTCAACTGATTCTAGTGCACCCATGCTGTAGCTTCTGCTTTTATCTCAAAAGTTCTTGGAGTCTTCAAAAGTTTGTGATAACCTTACTATCGCAAACTATCACCCTTAGTGGGACTAAGGCCTGCCTCATGTTGCCTTGCCCCTATTATTTCTTCAGCAAGGACACTGAGTGGAATATCTGGTTCTTAGCAGGTCCTGGCCCTTAAGCACAGGTTATATTCTTTGACATATTAAAGGAGCAGTGTTATGAGCAGGAAGATTGTAAAATTAAGGTGCAAGAATTAAGGTGCAAATTCAATCCATTTCCCATAAAGCCTCAGCAGATAGTGAGAGTCAGATTGATCTGAATGCATCCAAGTGATTGTTAGTTTATTTTCCAAGACAGTCCTTCTACTTTCCACTTTTTAGAGAGCAAGCTGTATTTATCTTGAGCCTCTCTTTCTCTTGTGGATGAGTCATGCACATGCATTTTTATGCATACACTTTGATATTAATCAGCAATTTCCCTTTGATTCACTCCTTTTCTCTTTGCTCCTCATTAAATGTTCCAGCAAATGACTTTGTGTTCAATCCTGTGCTTATCCAATCCTACAAGTTTTGGCATTCTTTTACCTGTTGAAAGGATGAAACCAGTTTCAGGCTGGAAACTAGTAAATTTAGAGAGAACCTAACAAAGTGTGAGTTTAAAATTAATCATGTGGCCAAGCTGCCCAATCAGAACAGATATAAATCCCAGAAACAAATTGCCCATGAGCAGAGAAGGGAAAGGACTATTTATTTCAATGATTTCACAGCTGGACTCACACAATATATACATCTGAAAGCAAAAAATGAAATGCAAGTCATCCAAGAAAGAACCTGCTATGAATCATTGACAAAGAAATTTATTTACAACAAGGAGTCTTGAATAGTAAAATTCTTGCATGAGGCAGCATATTCCAAGTTCAAGTGCTACTTAGGACCAAAGCTTTTGAATGGACCCTTGATGTAAAATGCAGGAAAAACCTGCCATACCTTCAGCTGGTTTATATTTTGTGGGCAAGACAGAGGTATTAAGTTCCTCCTTTCCCTGATGTTCTGGTGACTTTTTTGGAATGTTAACAGTTTTGCAAAATGGATGTCCTTTTCATGTCTTGGGGAATGTCTGGGCAGAATTGACCAATGCTGTACAAGCACTGCAAGAAGAATGACTAAAATCCTGTACATAGCTCTGAACACATAATCTAGGCTAAGTCACAGACCTGACTTGCCAAATGGGCATGAATGAAAACCAACTTCTCTTCCTGCTGGCAGCAAGCTTGGAGGAAAGATGATCTGTTTAAGTCTAGTCTCTTTCCTTGAGCAGTCCCTTGTTCAAAATTAAAATTAAAATAATACCAGTGTGCCAGTATGTTTACTGAAAAGCCCTGCATGGCATAAGCACAGTGAAGTCTAGGTGACTCTGCCAGAGAGTCTGCAAGGAAAGCCACAGTTTTCCAACACCATACACTGCCTGAATGCTCCTCCTAGAGTCTCTGGCCCTATGGTCCCCAAAACCTCCAGTTTAGATTTCAACCCAACACATTTCTCCCATGCAAACTGTGGAGCAAATCAAAGCCAGTTTCTTCTTGGCTGGGGCAATATAATTCATCTTGAAAGAAAGATGGGAGAGAGGCTGAGTCTTATTTTAGGTCCATTTCTAAAGTCTGATGGTGTCTCTGAAGCCCAGTATGCTTTTTTTTCTACATTGGGAAATTTTTTCCCTGGCAGCTTAGAAGACTTTTCTGGGAATGAGAGGGCACTGGGGTGAAATGTCACAGCTTTAAGGACAAGTTACCCAGGCTTTCTTTGCTAGTGTGATATATTTGCATGTCTATGGAATATTTGCCACACTCTTCCATGAGGCATTGAAGCCAGCTTTCAAATGCTGAGTAAATTTTTATTCCTTTTACATGCCCAATTTAATTTATTCCATCAGCACTAGCTACACAATGACATAAATCTTCCCATGGAAGTGTACAAAGCAACCAGCATCAATTTCTAATTTCAGATGGTTGAGCTGCAACTGCCAGGTGACCAGAAGTTAGTACACTTCATCTTTTCATTAAGTTTCATATAATAAAGTGATTAATTGAGGTAATCAATTTGGGAAAAAAAAATAAAAATGGAGCTGCACCTGTTTTGCTCACAGCAGAATTTGGAGAGTAGAATCAGCAGGTTAGAGACTACAACATCCTGGCTGGTAAGAAGCCTTGATTGATTTAATGGGTAATGTAAACATGTTGAGTGTGCAATCATCTCTCCAGAGCTGCTCTGTCATTTGTCTTTGCAGATCTGCAGAAAGGCTTCTCGTGAGGTTTCAGCTCCACCGACTGGGGAGTGTGACAGGAAATCATGAGAAGAATCAAGTGTGATCCTTTCTAGTCCCAGTCTTCTAACTTGGCATAGAGCTATTTTCAGCTGCTACAAACACTTGCTTTATTGGAGAGTAAGATTTGAGGAATTTGGGATGTTCAAAGGAAGAAATATTTCTAAAATAAGTATCTAAACAAAAGCATTCTTGAAGTAGTTTGGATTATCCTCTTCCCTCTACTATTTCCAGTCTTCCTATAAGAAAATACACCAGAGGGAACAAGCCTGTATTGGGAGTGGCTTCCTCATGGTTTTCGGACAGTGGCTGTGGATAAGCTGTGGCTTGAAAGAGGAGCCCCTGGATAACATGCTGAGGAAGTAATCCAGGACGGATGTGAGAATTTCAGAGTGTCTTCTTCTATGCTGTCTGGCAAACTTGATAAGCTGGAGCCAACCCTACAATAGATTTGGGTCTTTAATTACTCCAGGTAAGTTCACACTAGTAAGGGAAAAGGCAGGATGGGGGGGTGGGAATGATCTTCATTCATCAGCCAAATCCCACTACCTTTGGATATACATTGCTATCTGTCTTGGGAACTGAAGGAGCAACTGGCAGAGGTAGAATGTTGTTATTGTACAAGAGCAGATGGTTAAAGGGAGATGTGATACATACATGTCTCTGATAGCCAGAAAAAATATATGGATATTCCAAATCCTGGCTCCTCTTCCTGATTCTGGGAGGAAATGTGGCTTAAGACAGTACACTCAACATAATCAATCACTTAGATTTAGTGTGCAATATTTCTAAAAGGCATATTATCTTAAAAGGGATCCTAACTTTGTACACATCTTTTAGAAAACCTTTCCACAATTTTATTTTTTAAATGTGTAAATGGTCTCTATCTGTCTCCACGGGCAATGATATTGGGCTGACTTAAGTGGAAAACTGTAAAAATGAGGCATTGAGATTAACAACCATGACCTTCCATGAGACTGGCAACTCATTACACTTTTCTATAGCTCAAAGAACAAATAGTGCACCTATACTGCTGGGTGTTTTTGTGGCTATGCCCTTCTGTTTAGGATTTCATCCCATCTGCTTGCCATGTAAGAAGTTTATAGTACAAACTGGCCCTTTTCAAAATTGCAGAGGCTTCGGTGTCTGGACCACATGCACATTGCCATGTCCATGGATTTAAACTCAATATAACAGCAACTCCTTCTTTCCCAGTTCATTCCCTCTCAGGTTTCCTTCTGAAAGACTTAAGATTTTACACTGTTTCAAGAAAAACAGTCAGGGAAAAAATGTCTGGTTTAGAAGAGTAATTTATTTTCCTCCATCTCCTTTTTCAGAAATGGCCAGACTGTTAAAACATTAATTACCAAAAAAAAATACCCCACAAAAAAAAAAAAATTCCC
>VZTB01016677.1:1806381-1923360 GCA_013397245.1 Thryothorus ludovicianus | reverse complement strand
TGGAAAGTTTCAGTCCAAATAATTAAAATTTGACAAAGCTATAAATCCATGAAGAGAAGAACTTCCACTGGAGACCATTTAAAAAAGTTTAATTCCCATAATGTTATTCTCAATGTTAATTACATAATGCATTAATGAATGGGTAGGGGTTGTTATTCACAGAGGTGGATTTGGCTTACTGCCCCTTAGGAATTCACTCTCTCATAGCAGCTGCTGGAAGAAATGTTATCTGCTGGGCAGACACTGCTGTGTTGTTTGGAACTGCCAGAAAGGAGTAAGATCCCATGTAAGGTTATGAACCCCTTTTCACCTTGTGTTATGCATCATCAATCTTTAAACATGATGTTCCAGTTCACATTCAAGCAAATACCACACAGCCATAAAAATCTCTTTAAAAAGTATAATAAAATCATGAAACCAGTTATAGAAGTAGTGAACAGAGAAGATGTTTCATTGTAATAAGTTCAAATGAGAGATAATGATCTAAATATCTCCACATTTTAGGAAAATGTGCACCTGGAATCTGCCCAGAACTTTCATAATGGGCTGAACCAGCTCCTTCAGACTCTGGGAAAGTTCAGACCCATGTTCCCACTCTCTGGCTCAGAACTATATCAGCTTTGATCTTGTGGGCATTTCAGCATGTTGCACACCACTGCTCTCCTATTGTGGCTCAAGACAATTGCATCATTTAAGAAAAGTGCTACAGAAGGTGTGAGGAAAAAAAGGTGTGTAGGGCCATTTTTGTTCCCTCCTCACCACACACACACACACACAGAGCAATAAAAAAAGATTAAAAAAAGAAAAGAAAGAGAGAGAAGGAGGAGATGGCCCGTGCTACCATGTGAGCCATTTTCCCTCAGATGTGTTACTGCAAGGGTGAAATGCTGCCATCATGAGATTTATTAACTCTCAGTGGGAAGTTATGGGCCTGAAGAGGGGATTTCCCCATGAAAATTTGTGGTTTAGTGCTGTGCAGGAAGTAAGACCCTATGAGTTCTAATGGTCACTGAGAGCTTTAAAGACATTTCAGCATTCTCACAAGCCACACTCACAGGAGTTTCACTGAGCAGGCAACTACAATTAATGTCCCAGCAGATGGATACTTTCCATTGGCATCACAGTTACTTGGGCACAAATCAAGACTGGACTCCTGGTTCCTGCCTCAGACTGCAACCCGTCTGAGTCTGTGATGATGTTTCCAACAACATATTTGTTTGGTTGTCTCCATGAGCTCAGCCTGAATCCTACTGATTTGGAAAAATGAGACAGAGCGAGTGGCCCAGCTTGGGAGTGTTTCCTAAGGGCTGATATGACACATAGGAACAGGAGTTTACTTGCCTGGAGGAGCACTGGCACTACAAGGGATCTTTGAGCAAATTTGCCTTCTGTTTGTTCAGGGCACCAAGATTATGTTCCACAAGGCCCTAGTCACAGCCTCTAAATTTCCCAGTTAACCTGGACTTAATCTTGCCACAGAAAAGAAAAAACCCTCTTGAATATATTATATCCTTTAACTCAAATATTTTACCAAAGAAGTGGCAATTACTTCCAGTTCCCCAGTTTACATTGTCAATTAAAAAAAGTTCTGTGTCATTGTTTTAAACAGACACCAGAAGAGATGGAATCTTCACTGGTGAGCACTGAACCAATGAAGGAGCTGTATCTGCCCCACACCTCTGCTCCTGCAAATGCTCACTAAACTCTAAGGAGCTTGTGGAGCTATGAAGGGATGTGCCACAGAGGTCAGGAAACCTCCACCTCCTTGCTTCATTCACCTTAATCCCATCACAGAGCAGTAACTGAAGGCAGTACACTCCCTGAGTTGGGATTTCTAAGGAGGGTAGGCCTATATCCATAGTATAACCTGGCTCTAATGACTCCTTGGTAAAAAAGCAACAGGAGTTCCTTCGTGGTAAACAGTATTAATCACCATTTCCCATCGGTGCAGCCTATTATGAAGCGATTACAGACTGTTTACAAGGAGGGAGGCAGGGAGGGTGTCATGGGGGTGGTATTTGCTTTGGCAACCATTCATTTCCCAAAATCCCTGGGAACCATATTCCTGCCTTAATTACATGGAAATCCCTGAGGTCAAAGGACTGAGACAGAGTATAATTTCTTTCTCACTTCCTTCTGCCACAATGTCCTTTCTCTGCCTCTGTCACCCAGTGGCAGAAAGTGACTATGTCTGCAAACATCTTTATCCTTCTGTCAGAGGGTGGCTGCTGTCTACTGATGGCTCCCTGTGGCCTGTGAGGAGACTTGGAAATTTGGATGAGCATCTGGTTTACTCAAGTCCATTCAATTCTTCTAGTTTTGAGCACAATCTTATGTCGCTGCTGTCACTTCTCTATTCCTCAATGCAAATATTGTCAGGCAGTTTCTTCGTAGGGTAAAATGCCTACAAACAATGCAGGTAGGTTGTGTCATGCCTGGAAAAGTTCCAACAGCTAACCTAAGGTTTGCTTATATTCCAGGAACTTTTCTTGAATAAAATTAACTTTTGCTGAGGTGGATTTCTATCATCAAGCCTAAAGTATAGGGATCAGAGGAAATTGATGATTAGAAATAAATAGAATCAGGGAGATTACTATTCCATTTTACCATTCTTTGGAATTTTTAGGTTGCTGCAATACTGAGTCAAATTGATCTCTCACCCTTCCCAGCCCCACATACATTTTCCTTGTTTCAAAAATCAAAGCTCTATCATTAAAAAAAAAAGGCACACAATTTCATTTTTCCTTCTCCAAATATGAAGTATAGGACTCCATGTATAAAAAACATTTATGAAATACAGTATTTTGGTATTTGTGGTGATATTTGCCACTTTTACAGAGATTTGGAAGTAGTAGCACTTATCAGTGCTTGTAGGCAACTTGGTATGACCATGACTCTCTAGGAAGACTGTCCTACTGTGGCACCAGAATGTATTCTGAGTAAGAAACCATTCACTATGCAGAAAGACATGCTGGGGAAATTAAAGGGAAAAGAGACAGAGATGCTATTTTAATCTCAGAGAAGAACAAACAAGACAAGGGTGACATATAAGATGTCTGAAACAGAGTTTAAATACCACAGTTTAAAGCTTGTAAAATACAGGAAAAGGCATGATTCACACACACACTCTTCCTCTGAGATCTCCTGCTGACAGCAGGAGCTGAAGATAGTCAGCATATTGCAGGATTTAGCTCAGGCTCTTCCAGCAAAGTAAAGGGGATTGAAATTGAAATTTGTAATCCATGTTCTACCACGGCAGGAGCAGCGCTGAGAGAAGTGCAGTGCTGTGCTATCTGTAGGTCCTGCAGAGAGCACCTTGGCTGCAGAGGAAGAAGTCTGATTGTGAATAGGTGCAGTGTGCAACATCAGGAGCAATTAACTGCAGATGAAAGATTTAATGGATTTTCAAACTTTCCATCACTCAGGCATAGGGAGGGGCTTTCTTAACATAAACCAGTGACAAATTGCTGGAGAAAACAGAGCCAAAGAAATGGTTTCGCTTCGACATCAGGAGTTAATCGACCCAGCATAATCACACACTTTGGTTATATTTATCTAATATAATTCACTGAGAAAAATTCTTGAGTCAAAATAGCAGGTTTCCAGAGTCAGTCAGGGAGCCTGTTAAATAAATACCACGTTTTGAGGGGAAATATATCAAAAGGAAGTTTCACTTTTCTAAAGCAAAAGGTCTGAGTCCTGGCATTTTTCTCTCTGCTGTTCAATTCCACAAACATCTGAATTAAGGCAATCTTCTTGCTACCAAAGACTCCCGATGAAACCAGAAAATGAGGGAGTATCCCCAAAAGAAAATAGTGAGTGCTCAGGCAAGGCACTGCACAAAAAATTTCCCCTTGCATGACCACCTTCTGATTTTCAGGGGAAAATGTCAATGTCAAATTATTGAATTCAGCAGTTGTCTTCACTGCAGCTAAAAGAAACTAAGGATATGAAAAACTTTAAAAGATAAAATGGCTTAGTTACTAAAGAGGGTCCTTTAAACATTATTCTGGAATGTTCATGTGCCCAAATGATCAGCTCTCAGCATTTCTGTCTCTGAGTCAAACAAAATATTTTGGAGAAAACCTGACCAAGTCCTGGCAGAATTATTGGAGAGGCTCTATGAAACTTGGTGTAATAGCCTTCACTCCTGTTCTCAGGCACCTGAGCTGGCATGAATATCTCATTTGTGTATCAGGTGCATATGCCAACTCCAAGTCTCCCAGGCAGAGATACATATCCTCTTTTCAACCAAGCATTTCTTGAGATAAATCTATCTTCAAGAACTACTACCAAAGGATGCAAAAAAGAGAAAAAGTCCTCTGTAAGTTGTTAATCTAGGAAAGCACTATTCTGCGAGCATTATTAGTGGCTGGTTGCTTTCCACTACTTCACTGAAAGGGGGTCATTGCTATTTCATCAGTCCCTGTGCTACCAGTAGCTGAAAGGCACATCCAAAGATACAAACACTCCATGTGGCCTCTCTTTCCCTTACTCCTTTGATAAATCTCAGCTTATGACTAAATTCAAAGATGAGGTTTAGGGTTCTTTAGCTTGACCTTTCTTGTTTTTTTTATGAATAATAAGTTCTTGTTGAATACAGTAGAGAAGGAAAGTGATTTAGGGCTACATTCAAAGAGTATTTCAAGTTGGCATGTTTTTACATAGGTGTAACATATATCTTCCACCTTGAACCCAGGGAAATTTTGGATCATTTTTTTTTCTGCTGGTAATAAATACAGTCACTTGTACAGAACCTTTTCTAGAACAAGGAAAGGGTAAACTGAACAGATGATTATTTCCAGCATTGCTTAGATCTTGTGGAAAACAGAATAACACAGGGATAGGGATTTTGAAGCGATTAGAAAAGAGGTATAGCAGGAGGCTTTGAAGGAAGACAAATGGAGTGGGGCAGAGTGCTATCTGGGAAACTGACAAGGATACCAGAGGGGAATGGAAAACAAGAGAGCTGGCCAAATCAAGTAAGAAAGAGAGGGTGCGACTGATGGTCCAAGGACTTTGTTAAGAGGCAGCCAAGGTCAGGGAGACCTGGAACAAAGGGACCTAGGGAAGACCCCTCCAAAGTGCTGACAAGGAGGGAGAGAGGTCAGTAAATGGAAACACTGCTGGGAGCCTTGCCTTGGACTCTGAAGTAAGGATCCAGATGATGTCTAGGTTATGTGAAGAGATGGAAGAAAACTGTTCTAAGGGAAAACTGTGAAAGAGGTTTCTTAGAAAAACAAAGGAAACAAATGGTTTTGCCAGAAGGGCTCCTTGAAAATCTTCACTTTTAGGAATATCTGCTATTAAATGTTTCTCTCTCCCGTTCTGCTACAAAGTGTGTTCTGCCTAGGAAGCTCTTTGCAAAACAGCTGTGTCTATACTTTCACACATTCTGTGGTTCTGCTCGCCAACACAAAGCTGAGGCAAAGACTGGGGGTCAGGGCTTATCCCTCAGCCTCAGGTGGGTATTAATCACTCTGCCTGGGCCAGCTTGGTGCCAAAGGCAGATAAACACAGCACATTTATCTGTGCTCAGAGGGACTGTTGGATATGACATTAATCTCTTTTGATTTAATGTTCTTTACACTGTGGAGGAGGTGAGTGCATTTTTTTCAAAACTAAGAAACACTCTGCAGATTGGAGAAAACACTGGAGCATCTTAAAACAGGCAAAACATCCAAAACCTCCAGAGAATTTGAAAAGTTTTACTGGGCCCTTTCCCAGCATTCT
Organism: Thryothorus ludovicianus; assembly: GCA_013397245.1. Lineage (NCBI taxonomy): Eukaryota > Metazoa > Chordata > Aves > Passeriformes > Certhiidae > Thryothorus > Thryothorus ludovicianus. The sequence continues at coordinate 1,917,627 of VZTB01016677.1, read as the reverse complement.
TCTAATTGTTAATTCCATTCCCCTACTTGGATATCTCTGAGTTACTGCCCCTTCCTAATGTCCATACTTCTAGAGAAAGACTCTTGGGGGTTTTGCACAATTCCTGCAGAAACTTAGCTGAAGAAATATCTTCATATGTCTTGCAATAAGGTCTGCCCATCATCTTGGTCAATACTCATTCCCTTTGGTAAAAAACTGATAGCTTTTCCTCCTCTCCACTCACTTATCTCAATGGGTTTATTATAATCAAGGGACTGACACACACTTTTCAACATCTACTTAATTTTACACTTGGTGTGATCCTGTTTGAGAGCTTGTTGCATCAGTAAACACTTGAAAACCAAGGAATCTTGACCCAGACTAGATCCATTGTTTCTTTTTTTTTTTTTTTTTTTTGTTTATGGTGGAGATCCATTTGGTGTGCAAAGGGTTACCTGGAGAGAGGTCTTCTGACTGATACAGCCTCCTCCCTCAGTAAATGCTGCAGAGGGTTAAATATATAATAAACCCAGTGGGGAAGGAGAAGAGAGGGCTAGCCAAGCTGATTCTTGTGCAGCGGTGCCAAACTGGTTATTTATAGCATCCTGGACCAGCGTCTGCCATTTTCCCTTTTCTCACTCCCTGTGAGGTGAGAGGCATTTTCACTTTCCCCTGCTCCCTCTCTCACAATTTTGGCAGCTCCTCTCCTTGAACTTGACCGAACGCAGCCAAGCCCAACACAGCTGTTTGATAAACAGAAACAGGGGCAGCAGGCTGGGCTTTGAAGAGGCTTTTGCAGAGCAATAACTGAAGGTTTGAATAATGGTGCACAGTTGGCTGAAGGCTCCTCTCATTTGGAAGGACATCAGGCACAAGCAAGAGTTCGTCAACTAATTAACAAAAATGGAGAGGAGAAAGATGCCAAGACAAACAGTGGCTTTTGAAATGGTGCTCACTTTGTGGGCTCTCTTGCAAACATTCAGTTATACACATGCACATACAGTAAAGGATTCACCTCATACATGTGTTTAAGCAAGATTTGTATCCTGCTGAGACCTTGGAGAAAGCTCTTGACAGATCCAAGCAGAAGAGAAAACGTAACACAGGTGAGGAAAACTGTTTTTTACACAGAAATCAGAATATTTCGGACACATTTCTTCTTCCTCATTTTGTTTCCCTATGTACAACTTATAGGTACAAAATGGGGTGACAGTATTAGAGAAAATAAAATTAACAAACATTCTAAGTTGGGAAAAAGTCAAAACAGTAGAAAAACCATCCACTGTAATTTGCAAACCCATTGAAACTACAAAAAACTGCCAAGAAATTTGCCACCCTACCTGTGTATGCACAAGTTCCCATTCTCTGATGTGGAAAGCATTCTAGAAAAGGAAACTCCTTTCAATGAAGTGGGCAGAGATAAGAATTGTTATATTTTTAAAGTACATTTCTTTACCTGGGCTTTTAGACTTTTAGGATTGCATCAGGGTTTGAAAAAGTTTTAAGAGCAAAGGCGGGTTCTCTCAAAATGTGTCAATGCCTGCATTCTAATGCGTCTGGGACATCTAACTCAGAGCTCAATTCTAGTTTGCTAAATTGGCCTTTTGTGTTAGAGTCAGCCTTGGACATCTGGTAGTAAAGGAGTTTCATCCTTGCTTATTTAGACTTTATCCCTTCAAGGGGAAAAATACCTGATGAAACCCAAAGCTCATGTTAAGACATATCACTCCCAAAGCTTATGTTAAGCCATATCACCCTAATGAATGCTTGTTCCTACTCCTGTACATTGCCCAGTCATGTTTTCAGTATCTCTGGAAGTGGATTTCCATTCCTCCCTTTAAAGTGTTTCCCAATGATCTGGGAGCTCCACACCAGAAGATTTATCAGACTGGTTTTTCCCTGTCCATCTGTAATTTTTTCACCCAAGGTGATGGATGAAGTAATGAAGGACCATCAATGTCTGTATTTTTTCCTTAGCTTCTAGCACAGGCGGAATGTTGAGGTTCCACAAGCACCTGGAACAATTGCCTTCTGTGAACTCGACAGGGGAGTTTGCATAAGGTATTTATGAAAGATTGCAAACAGTTTCTAAATTCCAGTGCCAATGAGCATCTCTGGCAATAGGTTAACAGGAATGCCAAAGAGAGAAGGCTTGTATTTCTTCCTCAGGTCGACACAGTATTGTCATTTGCAGTCCCCACTCCCCACTCACACAGACCTGGCCTGGCTCCATCACGTGTCCAGCCCCAGCCCCTCCAAAGGCCTTTATTTCTGCTCTCACATTGAATCATACCAGGTCTGTAAAGACTCTGTGATGCAAACATTTCACTTGAGACCCAGGCTCCTCTCTGTATTGTGCTAAGTGTTTCCCTAGCTGAGGACGCACAGGCACGTTAGTGCACAGCAGGACCTGGGATCAGGCTCTGCATGGATGAGAGCTTTGTGTCTAAGCTTTCATTTGCTGCAAGCAGGGATATTTAAAGATGCGACCAGACCTTGAAAATGGTTAGGGCCCAATGGGATTATGGGACACTTGCTCTGGCATTGTTTTAACTGGCAGGGAAAATGTAGCATCCACCATCTGCACCAGTGGCATGGTGCCAGGAAAGACTTGATTTGTTTTAGGTGGTACTTAAGAGAAAGACAAAGTTTTACCTCCTTCCAGGCCTCAGCATTGGATGTGGACACAGGCTGTGCTGACAGAAGGCAGCTTTTACTGGCACAACAGGTCATGCATCCCAGGCCTAACACTGGCAGAAAAGATCTGAATTAGTGCCAGCAGCAAAGGTGGTTTTTGTACAGTCATCTCAAAGAAAGGGAACTGGAGACCAGTGATTTGCTGAGCAGCCCTCAGATGCCAATCACTTTCAGCACCTCTAGGTATGAACTGGATTTAGCCTGGCAGTTTCTGAAGTAAAGCACTCCAAAACCCATTACCCCCTCTCTTCACAGTCCTACCCATACAGGTCAGCCTCAGGTGTAACCCCCTGAGAGAGACCAAGGTCATGCCATGCAAGAAGGGGCTGCCCTGTCAGACTCATGACAAGTCTGATAATACCATGTTCTTATATTGTCTCCTTGGATTTGAGGGTGGGCTAGCAAAAAAGGTAATCTAGGAGCTCTCCCTGTTTCCAGGATTTATCCTTGGGACAAATTGTTTTATCCACAAGATTCTTGCCTGTGAAAATAAGCAAAACTTATGTGTCATTTCTCTCTTTTCTAGCTCCCTGACCCATTACTCACTGTAGTTGTATAGTAAATGTCTTTTCAGGGATTTGAAAAACCATTGGTGCAAATTTTGGGACTGCTTTTATAAGCAATGTTCCCTTTCAGAGCAGGTGCCATACAGTGCAGAATTTTAAATGTGTTTTCTTCTTTCTCTTGGCACAAGGAAAGTTTGACTCCAGGCACCTACGGAGGTCTTGATCTGATTTCTTTGCAGTGCATAAAATAACAAACCTTCCAAAATTTCTTTTCAAGCTGTGCAAGACCTGCTGCAAGATCCAGCTCCATTGTTGAACCAGGAGGAATTATAATAAATAAACAAGGGAGTTGGGAAATTTGGCTGAAGAGAGGGAATTCATGAGCACAAGCATTGGATAGATCTCTTCTCTCTTCTGAAATATGCTGGCCTTTGAATCCTCTCAGTAGGGAGGCCAAGGTAGACATGTGGAGTATACTTCTTTAGAAAGGTGTCTTAGAGAATCGACTGGCAATTGTGACCTGTGAAAGACAAGAGTAAAAACCCTCACCTGTCCCTAAGTTATAAGCTGAATATTGGAATTCAGCAGTGTCAAGAGTGGTTTGAGTGTGGCTCTCTGTTTATGAGCACAGACAAATAGAAATCAGAGTCACAAAGCAAATGAAAATGCAAAGAAGCGACTCAGCCTCCATGTGTGATGTAGTAACTCCAAGGCAGCGAGATCTCTGATCTTTTCACCCTCCAAGGATTTTGGAACCAACATGGTTCTTGTGGTCCTGCAAGATCACAAGGTGTGACAAAAAGCTGAAATCACACCTGTGTTTGAGTTCTTTGCAATGGCTGAGATGAATGTCCCAGAGACAGAGACTCTAATGTGACTTTGCCTGCCTATGGGCAGCTCAGGAGCCTGCTGAGGAACACTACTGGGATACAATATCTCATTGTGTCCTAATGGCAGGACAGGTTAATCTGAAGATGACAGGCTATAAAATGCTGTCATTGTAAAGAACATAAAAACAAATGTCCACCACTGCTCCTGGAGCCTTAAGTTCCAAGATAAAATTTTTTGGCGTTTCTCTGCCTCTGTGAAGGTTATCTAAAACTGCCAAGTGGTAAAATAACTGTAGAGTTCTGGAAGCATTTGCTGAATGCTGACTCATGGCTTCAGTCCCCTGTTGACAAACACACAACTCTGATTCCTGCTGTGTGAGATGAAAGGAGCAGAGAGATTTACACTGTGGCTACTTCTTTGACAGAGTCAACTAAATATTTGACTGAGTCAACTAAATAATCTAGTACATCTGTGTCTTCTCCTGTGGATACGCCTAAATCATATTAATAAGCCATTATTTTTTGAGTAATTAAAACCAGCTAGCGTCTTCTGTCCCTCGCTGACCTCTATATGAGCACTGATTCCAAATATATGCCCAAATCTCATATAACAAGCATGACCAGGCAGTCTTTTAATGTCATTCCTGGTTTATGCAGAGCACAGCACCACAGCAATCCATTTCTAACCAGTTTGCATAGGATCTATATGTTTTACCTCTATTGTTAATGTTTCTTTGAAATGACGATATGTACGTGCAACAAATAATCACAGCAGTTACAGCAATCTGTTTGCAGACCCAAGGGATCTGATAAATTCTTTTCTTTTTTTTTTTCAATTGTAGTTTCAAAATAAACCTACCCCAAGCCCCAATAACTAGAACAGAAAATGTCCTATGTTATAGGTAACTTCTCCAGTCATCTGGAGACATATGCAGCAACCCATTGAAACTCATGGAGTGGATGATGGAACAAAATGACTCACTTTTGGGCTTTGACTAGTCTAGCAGAGATAATGTCATTACTCAAACATGACCAGCACTCCTGTCTAGCAAACGAAGCCTGCGGCATTGGAGTCAGAAGGGCTGGGTTGCTCTCCCAGTTCTGGGGTTGGCTTGCTGCTGGATTCTGGACAAGTCCTTCTTCTCCATTTGGAAAGAAAAGGGAGCAGGAAAATAATAGCATGGGTATGGAGAGTTTGGAAATCATATAAAGTAAGAGGAGCTGAGTGCAACTGCTACAAAACAGCGTCTATGGAAGCTCTGTGGTATGTTTGCATGGGCCCAGGCCCATGCGCGTGGGCATGAACACAGGCTGGCTGCCAGGGAAGGAACTTGCTCATTGCCTTAAATTGGGCCCAAGCTCTTGTCCACGTGCATCTGCACAAGTGGGAATTGTAGATGAAGCCTTAGGCTACAGTCCATCCCGTCTAGAGTTATTCCAAGTTTAGCCTGTCCCAAAACCAAGCACAGGCATTTTAAGTTTGAGCTGCAGCCAGCAGTGTGATGGAGCTATAACCTATAGGGTGGTTAATTCTGTTCTCAAACTGCTCTTTGCCCTGTGGTGTGGACTAACTTCCTTAGGGATTGCTTTCACAGGACATCTGCAGGGGACTCTCTCGCCCTGATGGGTTGAAGAAATTGCAGAGCACATGGGAGGAGTGTGTGGTTGGTGGGGGAGCAGCCAAGGAACCCCAGCTAACCTGCAGGTCAGCACAGAGAATATGACTGCAATGTGGGCTGGAGACTCACCAGCAGGGCTCTCAGTGGTCAGAGGAGCTGTTCAAAGTGCCAGCCACCCTGCTCCACCATGGGGCTGCTGGCCACAGAAACAGCCAGCCTTAGGCAGGGTCATCCAACTGGCTGTTCAGCAGAGCAGCTCTTGGAGCAGAGGTTTCCTCAGAGAACAGCCCTGGCTGGGGAAATTTATCTTGACTTTTTGAAATGTATCCCTTGCCTTTTTTTTTTTCCTCAGGATAAACACTGAACCTGGGTTTCACTTGAAGGGCTTGCTTCCTATTTAATTTGTTCTATCTAGTGCTTTCCTACAGGAATGACACGGCAAAAGATACCTCCTTCTCCTTTCTCTTAAATGCCTTTCCAGATTTGCACCATCCCAGCCCTACAGGCAGGCTGCCTACTCATACTTAAAGACACAGTACACAGAAACCAGAATTACAGCTGTGCAGCCCACGCACTCATGTCTGCAGGACAAACATACATCAGTGGAGTACAGGAGGCAACGAAGCTTTTTCCTTCCTTTCTTTTTTTTTTCTTTCAGGTGCTATATGATGGAATGGAGATATGTAAGAACCACAGGAAGCATTTATTTTAAGTACAAGCTAATGCCGTGAATGTTATTTGCATTACATGACATCCTAATGAACCACGATATGAATAAGGAAAGGAAAAACTTGTGTTTTCATGACAGGTAAATCTCTCTGTTGCTTTCTCAAGTTTCCTATCAAAACCAATTTGCATTCTCTTGCAGACCATTAAGGATGTCAATAGGTAACAGAGAGCATCAGGCAGGGTTCAGAATTGCAAGAGGGCTTGTGAGTAGATGCTGACAAAATTTCTGGGGGGCAGGAAATGGGTGGGTACAGGAGGTGAGAAAGTAGGTGTTGGTCTGGCTGATACATATTTCCCTTGATGTATAGCTGGTTACTTAAGCCCATCAATGTGAAATCAGTTTTGATATCATGAAAACAATACTCTCTTTGTTCAGCTGCAAAAGAAAGACAAGCAGGCAGGCAAAAGCAAAATATTCTAGCACAAATATCCTGCTGGTTATCAGGCTGATAGAATGAATCAGGCAGAGGATAACCTCTGTTTCAAGTGGTCACTGTCCCGGCAAATATCAGCATGAGTAACTGGAGTTCATCAGCCTGTATTTGCAATTGGATACAGAATGCTCTACCCAGACAAGAAGTGTTGTCTTGAATTAAACTCTCAACCACCTGAGCACCTCAAGTGAAGTGTGATTAAGTGTCCTGCTGACCAGCTGCTCCTTCCAGCTGGGAGTAGCTTGCTTTTCAGTAGTGGGTGAAAATCACTTCCATATAATGTCAAGTTGGCATCCTGCCAGGAAATAACCATTCCCTCCTTTTGCTCAGTGAGTCACAAACCCTCTCATGGCATCTCTGACTGGGAGGCTCACTTGGTGTCATCTGAAAGTTTCTGCCTCCCAGACATGGTCCAGGAATATCACCCCTTTGGTCATAAACTCCTACTCTCACTTCCGAGAATTTCTGTGGGAGCTTGCCTTGATTGCCTGATCACACTTTTCTTCAGCTTCACTCAGGCAACGCCTGCAGAGAGCATGTGGAAATCTGAAGCTGGAGATCTGTAAGGAGAATGGAGAAGGTGAACCAAGAGTAGCCATGAACTTTGCTATCTAGCCCTCAGCAGGAGGCAGTTTGGAAGGCCCAAAGGTGTCTTCGTGATGTCACAAAAATACCCCTGGAAGATGACTTGGTTGTGTACAGGATAGGCAAGTAAAAAGTGACCTCTCAAAAGATGTATTGAACAACAATCCCTTGTTCTCTCCCTACAAATAAAAGACCACCCACAGAGAAAGAGAAGCCATCATTTTCATTAACCAGAAGGCTAGCTTAGTCCCTACTGTTCAAATTGGATGACAATATCTCCTGCACCCTAAATTACAGAGAGGATGCAACTTCTGGCTTAACTGGGCTTTAACATCCCCACCCCATTGCTCACCCCTTCCCTCCTGGCAAGGATGACAGCAACAGGCACCACCCAGCTCCTGCATTAAGGGTTATCTGATACAGGCAACTTCGGTGGCTGTGTGAACGTGGTTTCTCTGGTATGAGAGAAGAGGCCCATTTAGATTCAAGCCAGAGTCAACATGACTCATTGGCTCATACATCCTTCACTGCAGGGCTCAGGAGGTCACTGCAGGTTCAAGTCTCACACTGGGACTTGGAATGGTACTTCACACTGTGGAGAAGGGAGAGGAGATGCTGAGCTCCTGGAGGTGCTTCCTACTGCAGGAGAGAGAGATTTTAATCTGAGATCCCTGCTGGCAACTCTTCCCAAATTGAATTAATTATACCAGGGCAAATACATCCCTGGTGAGGGCTCCTTTATCTTCAATGTGTCTGTCATGGGGCTGATTCTGTTGCTATTTTGGAGGAGTACTGCGCACTATTTCTTGGCTTTTGTTGTTGCTGGTTTGGGGTTCTTTATTGTTTTTTGGCTTTTTTGGGTGACCTGGTCTTCTGGCTCATGTCCACTCTGGCAGCCAAACAGGTTCCAGCAGCCAAAGGTGTGTGTGTTTGCATGAGCCCTTGCAGAGCTGCGGCACAAGTTTCTGACCTTGCTAAATCACAACTTTGTTACTTTGCAGACTTCTTTCTTTCACCTTTCTCCCAGGACTGGAGGAGTGGGGAGAGGGGTGTACAAACCATCTGTCCCTGAATTTTCCAGCCATGCAAAACCCTAACACAAGATTAGGTGATTGGAGAGGTACATCTATGCCCCCTTCCCTGCACTGCTCCCTTTCCAATGAAATGCAGGAAGGTGCAGCAGCTCTGGGGCAGCTGCTCCTGAACAGCTACAGGCTCAGCAGGGGACAAGGGCTCATCAGGTAGACCCTTCCCTGCTGTTATTTCAAAGGTCTAGCTGAGCTTGGTTAAATGATCTTTAACAGAGCAATGACAGTTGAGAAATGCACAGAAAAGATGGAGAATTTTCTTAGCAAATTCTGATGGTTTTTCTTCCTTTTTCTTGATGAAGTAGAAGGAAGCATTCATCTCTCTAGATCAGCTTGGTTGGCAGTGAAATACAGTCAGCTCTGGGTGAAACCCAGGACTGTGTACAAGGAAGGGATGAAAGATTTCTGAGCAAAGGGGGTGACAAATTAAATGATGAAGGTAATGTCAATACTGTCTTATCACAGCTGGAATACTTCCGCTTTGGGAAAGGGGTCTCCATGGAGTTAATTCCAAAAGATTTGCAGCACCTGGTCTTGGAGTATCATCTAAAAATGAGAAAAAAAAGTGGAAGCTGTTAGAAACTCTATTTGTGGAAATATACCAAAATATGAAACAATTTTCCTTACAGGCACAACATCTGGGTGTAGAGTAACCAGAAAAAGTATCCAAACCTCAGCTCCTGCTGCTTCTCCCTCCCAATTGGCCCCTTTATCAATCCTCTCAAAATGAATCCCAGAGACGTTCTTCCATGACCACTTTGAGTTTTCTTACATACTTTGTTCAAGCAAGCAGGAGTTACCATTCACTCCATTTGTCAGTCACCCACAAATGATGTTGAATCTATCAAGTGATCAAAATTGACAGAGAGTGGAAAGAAGTATTGTGTTCCTACTATTATTGGGAAAATAGGCAACTGAGGTAAGGGGAAAATAAACCTTCTGAAGGGAAAAATTACAGCAGGGAAAACATTATTTTTAAACACCAGAAACTCCAGCCAAATAACATTATGCCTCAGAATCCATGCTCAGTCATTTCTGCTCTTCACACGACTGATAGTTTCTGAAGCAGTTTCAGAGCAGACTTGTCTAGCTGCTGCCTGACTCTCTCAATCCTCATTTTCCCCTTAAAAATCATTGTTGAAGGACCATGGGAACAGAAATAGTTCAAGAGAACAAGCCAAGGGACTACCACTTAGTGACAGACCTGATGGCAACTGGACTGCCAGTTCATTTCAAAGGAAGACAATGTGGGTCAAAGTCACCATTTGAATGAGGAGGACTAAAGATGGGTCAAGTTTGCATTGTTTGTCAGTCCTCACAGATGACGCTAACCAGAGATTTTTAGTCTCCCTATTAAGTCATTACAGCTGAGGCCAGAGGTGAAACATGATGGTGTTATTGCAATAAGACCCCTTGACAGGATTTTGTCAGAGCTGTTTTCCTGTCTGATTCACCACACTATGGATGAAAGGGGATCTTCAGCTAGACTTGCTCTGACAGAGTTAATGTATTTTACAAGGAAAGTTGCCATCTCTCAAGGTCGTTTTATCTCTTAGTTACATGAATTCTAGGAAAGCCAAGATTCTTTCCAAGTAAGTTGCTGGTTTATCCAAGTGATGGTGTTACAGAAATTGTTGTATAGGATCCAGGTCTTTCCAGGGTATAGCGAGTGTGTGTGGTGTTTAGATTTAGGCAGTGTGCTGCCAAGCTACTGACTCCCTTTTTCTTCTTTTTTTCTCCTCATCCCACCCTCTCTCCCCTAAATCACAAGACTAAGAAAAATAAATAAGAATAATAAATAAACAGATGAAAGTGGAAACATTCCCAAACCTGTTATCACAGAGGCAGTTTCTGTCCAGACCATGCTAGTTTCACAGTAAGCCTTGGAATTGTCAATTCTCATTACTTTCCAGCATTGAGTGCAGGAGGAGAGAATTTCAATCTCTGCTTTCCAGAATCAAGCCCTCTCTTTAATGTGGTAGGGAAAGTTGAGATGAAATATAGGTCTCAAGGGACTTTTCCTGTGTGAAAGCTTATTACAGTTGTAACAAAACCTTCTAATCGGAACAGATTCTGTTACATGCATGATATTCTGGTCTTGGACAGGGTGAGGTGGATATGAGAAAAAGATGACAAAAAGCTTTACAAGCAGTTAAAAGACAACTGCACTCATTCCCTGTCTTCTCCTCCTCACTGCTTTCATTTGCCGTTTACACAGAACATATTTTTTTCTGAATTTTCTGGAGAGTCTTGTAATATTTGTAGGAGTTTTGGTGAGTCAGGTTGTTGAATGATATTTTGCATTTATAACCTTGGAATCACCTGCCTGAATGGAAAACTGTTTAGTGGTGTTTGAAATACAAAATCCATATTACCACAGCACGAGAGCCTAATGGGCTATCTAAACACAATATTCAATTACAGCTGAAGACAGGGAACCACTTAAAATGTGTCATGATGTCCAATGTAATAATAAAGTTGTAGACAGAATAAACCCAAAGGTACAATTCCTGCCTCTGGGCCTATGCTGGTAATATAAATGGATTCACTAAGCAATTGAGAAAAGAATTACTGCCAGCCTCTGATGTAGACACATCCAAGTTGTTTTCCTCTGATTTGCATCAGTGAATGATACCGTAAAAGAGACACACAGAAATTGTGAGGGGAAGAAGAAAAAGATGTAAGAAGATGAAATACCTTGCTATTCTGCACTGTACTACCTCAGCTTCTTGTTCCTTGTGATGGTCTAACAGGACAAGCCCACTTCACCAATTCCTTTGAGTGTTTTGAGCATGCTATAGGGGCTCTGCAACAGGGTAGTTTGCAGATCAGAAATAAAATCTCTTCAGTTAGGAAAGCATGGAAATTAACTATATGATGCAGAGACTCATTTTAAAACTTGAGAAAAGATCTGTGAGACAGGCCCTTGGGTTCTTTATACCTCTCTGACCATGATTTTCTGGAGAAGGCTGGGCATACTTTTGTTTGATAGTAGTACAGTATCTACATTTACCTGGGACAAACACATTGCAGCACTCAATGCCAGTGATGTCAAACCATGCTGAACTGTAGGTCAATGAGGAGCAATGAAAAGCTGTTTCTGGCCTCTTAAGATTTGAGTTCCTACCAGACTCTACTCCTTTGTCTGTTGTAGGGTCTTCTGAGTATGGATCACCTCCTGTTTCATCCGTCTACTTGTTGGCATGACTTGAGGAAAGATTAGGAAGATCCGTCCCCAAGGCCTACTGTGATGCTACTAAAATAAAAGCAGCAAGTGCCCTGGTGTTCTGAGGCAATCCTGAAACGATGCTGATGATCCAGGAAAGAGAGAAAAAAATCGTCTGATCCTCTCTTCTATTCATGTGAAACAGTGTCTGTGCATTGGAGTTTGAAGGAAGCAATCTCATTTTCCTTCATCTCTCCTATGGGTAGATCTTCTTTTTCTCTTTTCTCCTTCCTCCTAAGAAATAAAATTATAAAGCAGGCTTTAAAGGTGCTTCATGCTGTGAAATGCAGCTCAGATAATGAATGTTTTCAGCCCAGCCAGAGCACTCTCTGAAGGATATTTTTATCTCCACAGTGCCAGAGATTAACTGTACATTTGTCTTAATGGTATCACCCTTTAGTGTTAATGGAAGCTATGTGTGTAAATCCCTGACCATCCAAATGAGAATACACATTGAATGATCACAATAAATCAAAGTAAATGGAAGACCCCTGCAGAACAAATTCATCTCCAGAGTAACTCCTGAGGCTTTTAGGAAGCTTGTGCCAAGCAGGCACAGCAAGAACAAACACAGTAGGTCATGTCACCTGCTTTATGATTTCAAAGTACTCATAATGATGATACTTCCAGTTCAAACTCTAGCAATTTACTCTTTTGAAATGATTTGCAAAGGAAAAACACCACTAGGTTTGGTAATGTTGGGACCTTTATAGTATTTGGAGAAATGGACTCAGTGGTTCTTTCCATTCTACTTTCATCTGAAAAATGAGAAGGACGGTCTGAAAAAAAGTGATGATCACTGGAAAAGAGAAAATACATTTATTTTCAACTGCTTAGACCACTTTGGACTGATGAAATTTTGTGAAAATGGGTCCATTTTAAACACAACAGCTATTAAATTCTCAGCAACAACTCCAATTCCCTTTTCCAAGAAATACAGGCAAGAGGGACACAGAAGAATAAAGAGACATAATGTTCTTTTGTGTGTGAAGTAGAAACAAATATCACACAGAATAATATATTAGTCTTTTGTGCTTCACTTGGGCTCTATGGAAATGAAAGACAGACAAATCATTGTCCTTTTATAATTTGCAGATTTTTTTTTTTAGGTGAGGAACAATAACTTAAAGGCCACTGGTGAAAACATGGGTGAGTATAAGACAAGAATGGAGTTTCTTTTTCCAAAAGAGTCTGTGACTATCTATATGCAGAGAGCTACTCTGTGTTTGTTGAAAAATACATAAATTCCCATTGGCCATATTTCCGAAGTAGAACTGCTTGAGCAGAAAAATGAGAAGGAGAAGGTGATTAATTTTAATGATTTTCATTGTGAAATAAAGCAAAATGCAGAAGGGATGACAGAGAAGATTATTAACTAAAAAGTAGAAATATTAGCACTTAGGTTGTTTAATGAGGGCACAGAAAATGTCCTCTTATGAAAAAATTACTCTGAAGTCCTTCTTCATTCTGGGTGTTTCCCTTCAGTCTTGCTATGCCACTTACCTTTGAGGATTGTGTGCCTTATAGGTGACAAAGTCAATGCCAATCAATATATTTCCCCAGCTGGGTGGAAGCACCCTTTAAAAATTCCTCATTATAGCTTTGCAAGGAAGTATGAAAAAAAATCCACCTCTGCATGTCTCCATCCAAGGTGTCTTGAATCTCATATATCAGACACAGCACTGACTATTAGGGAGTTAGGAAATCACCAGTCAAATACCTGGTCATTTTAAGAATACAGCATTTCTCTGCTGAGTAGCTCTCATCTGAAATAATACATGAAGAAAGTATGTGAAAGGCAACAAAGAAAACTCAGGGTATAACCTGCTACACACATTCCATCTCTAGATGTGGATTAGAGATTTGCAAGCTGATGAGGGTGAATATCTCCCTCCCAAACATTCACTTTCCCATATGCATCTTTTCTTTCAAAGCCTTTTCTTTTGATGGATGGGAAGAGGGCTTAGAAAAAAATTCTCTAGTTTCATATCTAGTTTTTTCTTCAGCTGTCCTCCAATGAAACTCTAAAATTAATTCTTTGGCTGCTAACTGCTCTTAGAAAGATTGCGGCCATTTTCCATCCCCGGAGTTTCTCCATTTTTGTTTCTTTGAGAACTTATGGGCTTTGTGCACTTAAATCCCTACTCTTTTGTGTAGAAACTATTTATGCATTTCCTTATTTACCTAGATAAATCTCAGCCACCAAGCAGTTCATGACTCCCTGATTCCTGAAGAAATGTAAAGTTGCTATCGAGAGCAAGAGAAACACTTTTGCACTTTCAAACAATACTCCCTGGGTTATATAACTGCAGAAGTTGAACAAGCCAATGAGTAAAGGTCTACATCTTAAACACACCCACGTCACAAACTGTTAAAATTTGACCCACTACTTTGAGTTAAATAGAAGTATCTGGAACTCAAAATATTTTGTTATTTTGTAGTTGTTTCCATCCTCTTTCTCTACTTTCTAAGAGAAACCAAGACAGAAAGCTCAAGAGCCAACAGCCAGAAAGGGCAGTTCTTGGCGCAAGAGACAATCAGGAAGCACTGAATTTGTTGAGACTAATTAAATTTCCGACCTATTCCTGCAGTGATGAGAGGGTCACATAAGTCAGCTGGGAATTTGATGGAGGCCTGCATCTAAACAGAAAGAGGTTGCGATGGAAATTCAGCTAGGCAAGTGCAGTTCATGTCCATCCACTGGCTCCAGTGGTTTTGAACTTAAAAAAATTGACTTACACAAAGCTCTTTTCTGAAAACCCCACGGCCATGGGGACTTACTGAGGGAGTAAACGAATGGGGCTTTTTGTTTCCCTGGGAGGAGGGCATGCAGCTAAAAGGCACCTCTCCCATCCTGCCCTCCCCTTTGAGCTGGCAGCCCCACCTGTTACGAGGCAGGAGTAATCAGAGAGATGAACAGCACAAGCGGTATTTTTACAGGATGAACCCACCGGGTCAGCTGAAGGCCTGCTGAAACCCAATATCAAGTTGTGACTGCAGACAGGCACGGTGTGAGGCTTGGGGGAGGAGGGTGCTGAGGGATGGGTGGAGGGAAAGCAGGGCAGTCCCAAAGGAGGTAAAACTTTGCATGGGAGACTTCTGTTTCCCTTCGGTGCCCCTGAAACTGAATAGTGGGGATTGTTGATTAAAAGAGTGAGCTAGGGCTGGTTGCAGGGGGAGGATAAGGGGAGGTGGTGGGACAGGGGCAGTAAGAACAGCACTCACAGGAACAAAGAGCACATGTGTGCACAGGCACTGTGTGCCCAGCCCCCGGGGGAAGGGGGTCACTCAGAAGTATCTATTTCATTCATTCACCTGCTTCTCTCTCCTTTTGTGCTTAGTAAACAGAAAACCACCGCACTTCAGGCTTCCCCCTTCCCAGACATCCCGGTACCGCCAGCACCAGACCAGCACATTTATTCCAGAGAAACTTATTGAACAGCCATGACAGAGTTTTCCCCGTGCCTCTCATGCAGTCAGAAACTTGCTGCTGAAGGGGCTGCTTGGGGAATAAACACCTGCAAGGAGCCACAGCTGTGGCGTGAGCTGCTCTCCTAATGCTCTGTTTAGGATTACAGCACTCCAGAGTATCACATTACCCCAGTGGCTGCACTGAAACCTGGTATTAATTCACGTTAGCAAGGATCAGATTTAGCATGTTGGGAGGGGGAGGACTGTTATTATTGTTTCTAAAACTGCTGGAGCAAACTCCTAGGATTGGTCTTTCATTAATACTAGCAATGGCCAGAGAAGCTTCTTTGTTCCTCCACATCCCTGGCCACTCACCCTGTCTCCTCTTGCATGAATGCCTCTTAACACAGCTGCTTGTTTCCATGATGGGGTTACTTGCTTTTTTTTATTTTTGGTGTACCAAAGTTAGTAACTTTCAAAGCAGATTTCTGGATTTTGTGGAATTTCTTTGTATTGCAGAGGTCTTCCAATACTGGGAGGAAAGTTCTGATGTGGTGTGGGATCACTTTTTGTCCATGCCCATGATAGATTATCGAACGTTTGGAAAAAGGGAAAGATGGCCTAAGCAGTAAGAACAGTGAAACTCTGTGATAGATTCGTGCAAACACTACATGGAGTCTTCATTACCAGGTAATTTTGGGCATATCTGTTGGGTTGATCCGATTTTGTGTTTGAGTAGGGGCATTCCACATGCCCTTCAATGTGTCTTTCAACCTGCTTTTTTGGTGCAGCCATTATAAGGGTGTGGTGGAGTTACTTTTCTTCCTTGCTTTCCCTACCCACACTGTCCCTTTTTTACTGAGTGTTGCTGAGGCTGTTTCTGTCTGAGGAGTGTAGGCATTCCCCGGGCTTATAGGTGGCCTCTAGAGTGCTGTGTATAGTTGTCCCTGGAAGGTCTCATGATACAATCCTGGTGTTTTTCCAAACCAAGAGCTATTTCACATATGTATCATTGACCCCTGATTTCAGACCTTGCTTCTTGAATCCAAGGGAACATAATCATCAGTAGCAATAAGCACTGTTCAGTACAGATAGGGTTAAATATCACTGGAATGCCCACAGATCACCTGGGAACAGGTATGAAAAAGGAAGTTAAAAAAGTATTTCAGCCTTCCTTCAGAGGCTGAAAATCCCAGCATTGTTAGTTAATTTTATTTACCGTTTCAGTTACCTTGAAATGTCATTATCATTTGCCATTCTACCTAATTCAGAGAAAAGTACCAATGTTTTAGCTAGAGAGGGGTGGACCTAAACAATAAGGCCAGAGATGGGGCATGTGCTGTACACAGTGCCAGGGGTGAAGGATGAGGACTAGCACATCATCTACTGACTACTGTGTGACACTTCTTTGTGTGGAGCACAGAATAGTTCTGGCATTTGTTAGACAGTCAGCCTTCTGCACAGAAATCTTCTACAGATCATCCAGATTTGTAAAGCTAGAAGAGGACCTCTGAATATGAGGATTCACTTCCTGCACAAAGACAGACCTTCAAATTTCAGTTTATTACATGTCTATTGAATATTTTGTTTCAGAAAAACAGTCAGGAGTTGGGAAATCAAGTGCTTTGTGTGGTGCTTTATTCCAATTAAGCTGGTGAGTTCTGAGTCCCTTCCCCTGCTGCCCCAGTGTGATCCCATGCCATCCTGTTGGGAATGGTATGCACTGCAGAGGATAGTTCATCTTCAGAGACCTTACTGGCACCTCAAGATTAACACCCTATAAGACTGACCATCCATCTCATATATACCAGTGTCCCTCTCAGACGGCAAACTTAGTAGGCATCATAGTCATCAATGAGTTTGGGATCATATTTAGTGAGTTACAGTGCAGGCCTGTCAGACTCCGGTTCTTTCTGGTATAAGTGAGGTAGGTGCTCCTGTATATTAGGGCCACTATCATGGCCAGTCTGGATATAGCTCTTGATTTTTATTCCTCTTCTAGGTCTCCTGAACTATACATATGTCTCCTGCTGGTGCTGTGTTTTTATGATTACTCTTTCTAATGTGCTCTGACACCCAAGTTTATTAAAGTTCATTTTGTTTCCCCTGTAGGAAAAGGAAAATCCTGTCTTCAATGTTTACGTGATTTTCTGAGGGCTTTCAGCATAACTGCACCATTGTGTGTGTAAGTTGAAGGCAAGGCTCTGCTGAACAGGTTTATCTCTTCAGCATGTTATCACTCTCTGGACAACATGATTTCATACAGGGTGGAATTAATGGGCTTGTGATAGAGTCATGATGCAGCTTCTCAAAGGCCAGTCTGTCTGGGAAACTCCAGGTATTTCTGAGAAAACCTTGAAGTAATTAGGTGAGTCCAGGAAAACCCAAGGAGTTAGAGGACTCTGTTGGTGTGTTCTTCTAACCTGTGTTTGGATACATCCAAAAATTCATGCCTACTTCTTGTCTCTGCAGATCTAGACATCTGAGTACAACCAACATTTGCAGGGCAAGGATGAAGCAACACAGGAGACTTAGTCATTAGTGGGGACTATTTTCTTTCAGACAACATCAAACAGAGCAGGGTGTTCAGCTGTCCTGCCTGTGGATCTCGATGTGTTTGTGAGAACAGAAAGTATCCTCAAGGCAGGTGGGGAGGTTCTGCAGAGAGCGCTGAGGGAGCTTTTCTGACCAGACATAACCACGGCTCCAGTTACTCCTGATCATTTAAGACCACTCGGCATTTTCTGCAAGAAGAAATGTCCAATGTCTGGGTAGCATTCTTAGATCAGTTACGTTGCTTATTTTTGGATTTTCTGCTTTTACTTTCAGCTGCAGGCACACTTAGTTTTTCCTTTCCTGAGCTTTTGCAAACACTGTGCTGTGAAACAGCCACCTCCACTTGTCTCTACATTTATCAGGTAGTGAATATCTCTGCAATACAGTTCTTGGCTGAATTTGCTCAGAATGAAACGTGTTGATTGATTGTCTCACACAGAGAAATACTAACAAACCAAAAAAAGCAAGTTTTCTAATGACAGTACAGAAAATAAACTGCTGTAGAAAAGGTGAGAATCATCTAAAAGTGAAAAACAGTCAAAATAAAGTAAATTTGTTCTTTTCATCAGAACATGCACAACTGGGTAAGTTGCCTGTCATTAGGGCATAGAAAATCCAACATCTGTACAAGTGATGAAATTTCATAACCTCCCCTGTATAACCTTGCTTGATTTTGACATTTGTGACTTATGACAGGTTTAGAGGTCAACCCTGAAGCGTGAGTATTGTTTCAATCATGCTGCTCCCTCTCATGAATTACGTTAGCAAGGGCTTGGTCACAGTTATCTGTGCAACAAAGAAATATTGTAGTAGAAGTTGTAGCATGGTAGGATAGTTACTGTGGTGATGTAGTTAAAATGCCTGGGAGAGAGATTTTCATTGTTGAAAAGTCTACATAATAAAGTTTAATGTAGTCCATGGGACACGTTTTTTTCTTAGGATTTATGAGTGGAGCTTGGTGAGTGCTACGTATTTTGGTCTGATCACCAAAATGGAAAATCAGAGAGGAAGAAAAGGCTCAACCAACATGATAATCTTTTGAGGTTTTGGATGAAAGAAAAAGGTTAATTTTAGAACTAAATGAAAATGTTTCATTGGGCTGAAATTGAAAGGATTTTACACTTATTAGTTACTTAGATAATTCAGAATCTTTTTCCCCCTTGCTTTTAAGTTCAGCGCCTATTTTTAATTGTAAAATTTATTTTGAAAATACCTGAGAGATTTTGAAAGATGTCAACACTGATACATTCTTTGGCCAAAAATATTCACCATGCTCTGCTCAGTTTGGTGATCTCTTTCAGTCCTACTCTAACAACAGCTTTTGGCACACTAGCTATTATTATTATTAATAATAACCATAATATCATCACCCAGCTGTGCTTAGAAGGCTTGGGCACCAGTCCCAGATCTGCTATGACAAATCTTTTCAGCTCTCTGGGCTTCTGTTTCACCTCCCACTCTTTGGCTCTCTTATCTAGTCAGATTTAAAGTCACAGGGTCAGGAACTCTCATATATGAAGCCTCTTATGTACACACTGATGCTTGTGCTACTGCTCCTGCTACAATGGCATGAACGGTGGATTTTCTGCTCCATCCTCCCCCATCTATCAGCTCACTACAGCGATTTCTGAAGTGACTCAGCCTCCTAAGACTGCTAACTCCATGAGAGGAGGGAAAATGAGGGAGCAAAACCAATAAGCAAATGCCTTTTGTTTGCATTCTCTATGCAGAGCCCAAGTGGTTAGTCTGGGGAGTGGGTGAAACTGAACTGTGACTATAAGCATTGCAGCCACTCTTTGCTCAGCTGCGATTAACCTCTGTGTGAAGCAAAGTAGTCTACACCCAAAATACTGTTCTCTTGGAAGACCAGCAAGGATCTGAGGAGGCTGAATGTAAATATAAAATAAAACTGGGAGAAAAGGAGTGAAAACTTGGCTTTTGGGTTTTTTTAACCAGGATACCTGTTTTGAGAGCCCTCATTCCATGTCAGTCTGTTACCAGGTAGAGGGGAGACTGAATACACCTTTTGATCCCTGCACCTGTAGCTATGTTCCTGTCTAGAGAGTAGGCTGGGGAATTAGATATATTGGAGAAGGAACCAGCAGTAAACAAGACACAGAGCATTGAGCCAGTTTGAAAGTTAGCACTTGAAGAGGTGCTGGTACAAAATCAACACCCTCTGGAGGCAAAATACTCAGAAAAACATTCTCAGAAAGGACTCAGAGAATCAATCTCATGTTTAATTTTCTTCTGTATCTAGACCACCAGGGCTTTATGCATGTCTTTAGTAAATCTATTTTAGATAGCATCAAAGATACCTGACTCATTTTCTCCTTCCATAGCATTTGACTGCTTGGCAGCATAATTGTTGAACCTGCTGCATAACATATTTTGGAGGAAGAACCTTCAAGGAGGTTGTGCAAAGCAGGAGGGTCTGGGTTTGATAGCAGGTAGCAGGGCTGACCTGCTTTGTATTTCAGGTCTTTTTTTTTTTGACTGTGCTTCCCAGAAAACAGGATTAAAACCTGGGAGGCTTTGCTGCCAAACCACATGGAGTGTCCATTTTTATTAATCCTGTGACTGGATAGTGGTGCAACTGCCAAACAGGCATGGCCTCACCGCTGCCCTCTCCATCTCACTTTCTGCAGACCCAAGACGTGGTTA
Organism: Thryothorus ludovicianus; assembly: GCA_013397245.1. NCBI lineage: Eukaryota > Metazoa > Chordata > Aves > Passeriformes > Certhiidae > Thryothorus > Thryothorus ludovicianus. The sequence goes on along the minus strand of VZTB01016677.1, from coordinate 1,897,303 downwards.
TCCACACTTCCATGTGTGACAGCATCCCTGACTGCCATTCCCAGCACACCAGAGAAATAACTTGACAGAGGAAGAGCAGCTGCTGAGGCTCTAGTGACAGTGATGTGGAAACTGAGTCAAAAGCTGTTTCTCACATACAGCTGCCATTTTCAGCTTTCAGAATCTGGTCCCAGCAAAGAGGTTCAAACTGAGCCTTGGTTAAAGCTCCCTCCATCATACTAAAGTACAGACCTAAGTCCTACTGTGTCAGAGGATGGCTGTTTCTTACCTGTTGAAAAATTTCTCCTGGGACAAGTCACCAGGCCTGGCATGAAAAGGGTGATTTTTGAGCCTTAGAAATCTCTTTTGTGGGTTTTGTGCTAAGAGTGACTGAAACTTGCTACTGGTTCATTTCAACTACATCCACCGAACCGTAACTCACTACTGCATACAAGTTCAGCAGGAACATTCCCAAAACCCCCGTAGAAGAAATTTACGGTTGCTCAACGCTCTGTTACTGGCGGCCACAACTGTGTGTGCTCCACATGTCTTTGTAATCACTTAATGACTCATTTCCTTAATCTCTCATTTCCTATAGCCTTATTACAAGCAATTCACAAACCCAGATCCATAGCCGTTCTCTGGCTGTAGTCAGGAAGCGCTGAACTGACTGCATCTGGTTGGTTGGCTGAAGTACCCCTCTCTGTTCCCCTCTGAAACTTTCCACTGGACCCTGTCTTTTGCTGCAGTGACACCTACTGATGAGGTAAGAGTGTATTAACTGCACGGTCCCTTGTTGCCAAACACAGCCAGCAACCACTTCCTGGTACTAACCAGATGTTTCTGCTCTTTTGGAGCAAATTTCACACTACACTGGAAGAAGTTTTGCATGGTCTTGACTGTAACACGCCAGTGGCCAGCAGACCTGAACAGAGATCACTGCAGCAGGAGGAATTGGCACTTTGTGTCCAGGCTTCTCATTCAGCCATCAACCAACTTATGGCCTTGGGAAGAAAACCAAGAAAGGCAACATCCCTGGGGGTGCTATACAGCACTGAAGAAGCAGCCAAACACCCCAGCATGCCTTTGCCTTCTTCTGCAAATCCTTTTATTTTTCTGGAGAAATAGCTACTGACAGGAAGTTGTAACCCTGATATCTCCTCAAAACACCTTGTGGTGACTGCGAGAAGGGGAGTGAAAGCCTGAGTCCCATTGCTTGATGCTGCCAGGCCAAGGGTTTCTCTTTCAAAGAAAGTTGTTTTTGTTTCAAACCTCAGTCTTTTCCTTCTACGATTTGGAAAATTTCAGCTTCAATTAAAACACAATAAAAACTAACCTGCAGCACCTCAAGAAGAGAAGAAATGGGGCTAATACTCCAGAAGGGGAAGAGGAGAGTCAAGGAATGGGTGAAGGAAATAAGGACACTTTCTCACTGGAGACCTTGGCGTTAGCAAAGTTTGCCATGAATGTTATCTGTTCTCTAGAATATCTAAACATTGATTCATGTGAGAGACATCATGATAAAGGAATGAGCATAGGATAGGATTCGATAGGATGGGATAGGTTAGGAATTGTCAAAACATTCCTTAATCTCCCCCTCTGCTTTGAGATCCTGTCTGGCTGGCACTGCAGGTTAACATCTCAAATCTGAGGCCAGCGACCCAGAGCCAATGGATGAGCGTTGTGAAACAATGTTGTAAATCTGTGATCTCTAAGCCTGTCTGTGAAGGAAAGGTTTTCAATAATTGCACAGAGGCTTTGGGACCCCTAACAGATCTGCACAAGAGGAGGAGTACTGAAGAGGTTCCCTCTCACACTAGGAACCCTGGATACATATTATTGTTTTGTAGGATTGCAACGCCTGAACGTGAATTCCCCTGCTCATTTTGATGCAGAAGAAATGCATCTTCACCATCCACCTTCCACTTCACCATCACCACAGCACAAATAGGGCAAACACACTAAGAAGCTAAATTACCTACCCACTGTATAAAAAAGGAGCTTCCTGAGATGTGACAAAGTAAAGCAGAATCTACCTACAGCCTGCAATAAGGCTTTTGCCAAAAGGTCCTCTGAATAATAAGGACCTCAGGTACACGTTATTAACTACTGGCTGCATTGTGTCAGATACTGTATGTTGTACCATCTCCTTCTAATTGGATTTTTCTCACCTCTGTTGCCCACTTTTCATGTAAATTCAAGGTTTTCTGGGCAAGAATCTGAAATCTCAGTTTTGCTTCTGTGACTTCTCCTGTAGGACCCTCCAGAAAAGAGGCACTACCTTGAAAACTTGAGTCTTCCTGAGGATGGCAGGTGCTACAAAAAGAGAGAAATCATAGATGCAAATCTTCTCATCTTTGATGAAGCTCCATGGTGAGATGATTGGGGTCAGCAGTTTGAAAAGGTCTTTGGGTTTTAAAGAAATTCTGTAATGGCTGATGGGGACATGAACAAAGGGCACCAGACCACAGGGTTTCCACAGAGCCCACAAACATAAACAGCAAGATCCTTCATGGATACCAAGTGAAAAACAGCTAATAGAGTTCAGGGGAAGAGAAAATGTCATGGTGGTACAGATAGACAGACAGTAGAGCAGCTTTGTAATGTCTAATTTGTTAGAATAATGCAACAAGACAGATCACATAACATGAAAACCTTATCTAACTACCCTGTACAGAACCTGCTACAAAGAGCTCCAGTGTTGTCAGCTGAGAAACCACAGTGTTTGCTCTGACATCTCACAGTCCCCCATCACAAGAAGCCATGGCATCGCAGCAGATTATCTGTGATTTCCAGTTTTTGCAGGCACAAGAGGTCAGTGCCACAGCGCCTGCAGGGAATGTGACTTTTCAGCTGTCTTGCTCTCCCCAGTAAACTTTGACCTTTGCACAATCTAATATCAAAGAACCAATTATTCTCAACACTCATATATTTTCCTCCATAGACTCAATGCCACATGGTTGCTGGGGGCAAGGCATCATGCTAATCAAGGCAATAATTCAAGGGAAGGCAGCAGGGGCTGTCATGACCAAGAGCCTGGGGTTCCTCCGCTTCTGCCTCTCAGCCACAAATATGGATTCAGTCACGCCTGCTTGTTACCTCCTTCTCCCTCAAGTCTGTGCCGTGATCCTGTCCTGGTGTAAGTTATATAAAGAAATCAAAGGAGATAACACCAGTGTATTCCAGTATCTCTTGCCATACTCAAGTTTCCCTGTCACCTATAGGTCTCCTCTTCAAAGAGGCACTGTTGTCCAGTGCTTATTTATCTTTTCATTCCTCAGCACCCAGAATTAGCTCTCCTCTGTCCTTGTGCCTGCAGCAACTGGAGCCATTGGAAAAGTGACACTAGGGAAGTGCCTTGGTGGGATGGGGAAGAAAAGAGGAGGCTGCAGTCCCACATGACAGACCCATCCAAATATCCCACTGCTCACTCAGTGTCCACAGCCTCCTTTGACCTCACCTGCCACCACTGCATACTGTGAGCTCACAGCATCAGGGTCAGTGAAAAATCAAAGACCCAAAGGAAAGGGTCTTGCTTCCAAAACCAGGCATATGGAGCTGCCTATAATTTTCCCACCCAAAGGTGTTAACATGAGAAAAAATGCATTAAATGTCACAAAGTGCTGACAGCTTGGCTCACTGTGACTAGCAAAATCCTGAAGCTAAGGATTGTTGTGTTGAGTATTAGCCCCAACCAAGGATGTCAATATAGATAAATATATCTCAGGGTATACCTGAGCCCAGACAGGTCAGAAATTCAGTTTTAAGTGTGTAAAAACACTGACTTTCCCATGTTAATGTGGTATCACAATATAAGATGAGGAGAACTCACCTGGTTAACTTCTAGGAGGGAGACGTTTCACAGATATTTTATATGTTTTAATATAAATATAAATAGTGACTGTTCTGTCACAAAGTCTCTGTCTTTTAAAGTGGAAAGTGAGGAGTGCTGAGTGAGTGTGCTGGAAATTCATTCATTCCCCTGGAGGCAGGTAGGGTTAATTCTGACTAGCACAAATCTAGTGGGGAGATGGAGAAAGAAGATAAACACATAGAAGAAATAGAAGTTTATCAACTTCTGCACAGTTAAATCTAACAGATAGGATTGTGCTCCAGCATAGTTTGTTTTCCTGTATTGCTCCAGATTTCTTTGTTGCAAACTAAAAACATCTACAAAGGGTCTACAAGTTTCATATCCCAGTTGTACTGCATGGAGGTGATGACTGCACTTTAAAGGAAGACAGGATTATCCAGTGGCACATCCTGGGGTGTAAATCAGCTGAAATTTAACCTTAATCATTATAGGTAGTCAGTGAAAAGGGCTCAGTTCAGACTGCAAGGGTAAAAACAGCCAAGGCTGAAAATATTTGAGGTTTCAGAAGGAGGAAATCTTTGAGTCAGGGATGTTGTTGGCTAAGAAAAAAACATGGTATTTAAGGAAAAATAACTAAATGTTCAGATTATAAAACATTCCAACATATGTGTGAGCAGTCTTTCTCTTTAATAACATTATGTAAATGCTTTCTTTCTTTCTTTTTCTAAATGTAGGAGAAAATTTCAATCTGAATAAATTTGATTTTGAATGAATAAAAAGTCAATAATCCAACTCCCAAAAGGAACTGCAAAACAAGAGAGCAGAATATGAGAGCAGAAATGAAAAACACTACAACTGAAATGCCTGCTTATCTCCTTCAACATCAGTCCTTAGAGAATTAGAGCTTGTCTACACCAAAAGCAAAAGTATTACATATTAGTGTTCTTAAAAAGAAAAAGAAAAGAAAAGGAGAAAGTTAGAGGCTGAGGTGTCTTTTTTCGCAGCTGGAGACCTGAAAAGATAGAAAACAAATTCCCTACCTTCTTGATATGTTTTGGGTTTTTTTTGTTTTTAGGAAAGAAGTTACTGGAGAAACTGCAGGGGACCTAAATAGAAGTTGAAAGTTAAACTCCATCTAATTAAGACTCTACAGAATGTGTATGTTGGGGAAAAAAAGAGGAAGAGAAACTTTTCCTTACCAGGACACACATGTCTGAGCAGGTCCTAGGTGCAAAACATTCCCGTGGTGTGGTTTGTGCAGGTCCCATTGGGTAATAAGATCCTACAGCCAATAAAGACAATGTGCTGCTGGCCCTGGCCCACAACACCTTATCCCTCTGGGTCCATGGCCTTGCTCCTCCAAGGAATGATGCATCCCTCTGGATTTCTGGCCATGTCTGCCCAGTGTCACCATCAGTGATGCTCCCCAGTCTTCAACTTTCTGGTCTAAGTTGGTTATACATTGAGGTTCCTGCATGTGTGTGTGTTTTAGCTGTGTGTTTAGTGTTGGCTTGAAAGATCAGGAAAGTTAGTCTTGGAGGATTTATATTAAAAGCCTTCAATTCCTACAGCTTCCTACTTCTGTCTCATACTTCTCTGTCTTTCATTAATTGCACATCATTAATTGTTTTTTTTTCTTTTTCATTGGAGGCGTAGGTGAGAAAAAAGCAAGTGAAGCACATCCCACGGAAGCAGAAAGTATCTCAAACTTGCCCCATGAAATGGATCATTCATTCCCTGATTTAGGAAGAGGCTGTGAACAGATTCTGGCAAGCACTGAGAGTGCTGCAGGGGCCAAGTCTCTCCCAGTTATTTTGACTCCCAAGATCTTGTCTCCTAGCTGGATCAGTCCTCCAGACCACGTGAGAAGGAAAATGCTGAAAAGAAGAGGTGGGTGAGAAGAATGTACTTCTCACTTTGTTTCATAGGCAACTCCATAAATCTCCACTCCTTAAGGTCTTCCACATGCGGATTTTCAGCATCAGCACGTCACTTCAAGCTGTCTGATGTGAACTGTTGGACAGGGCTGCTGTCTTCTCCAGGGCTCTTTCACATCCCACCCAGAAGCCAGAAAAGGTTGAAAAATGTGGAAGGTGACAGTTCAGAGCATAGATGTTTTGCAGAGTTGCAACCTATTGACCCATTTTCATTAGGCTCAGTGGCATAGACTGTATCAGGAGCAGGGAACATCGACAGAAGAAGGAAAAGGATAGTCTAAAAAAAAGTAATTGTCATGGTGATTTTAAAGTGACAAAATGCTACCTTCTTCAGTTCTCCCAGAACTGCCTTCCAGATCTAGCACCACCTTAGTCTTGAAGATTTCTGAGTCATTTCACAGAAAAGTGCTTTGGAGTTCAGCAGGTGACTACCTTTTATTTTTTTCCTTGCTGGGGAGAAATATAAATGTATATGGGTTTATAAACCATTCTCTTCCTACTATTATATTCGTTATTACACTGTGCTCAAGTGCAAAATTTACAGAAGTAGGTAGGAAAAGAATGGGAGAAAATCAGCATTGAAAACCTGAAGTGAGTTTTGGGTTCTACTCAAACCCCAGTAGCATAGGTCTCAGAAAGTTCACAAGTTCTCATCTGAAGTTCAATTTTGTAGCTGCTTCTGCTCTTTATGAGTTGCAAAAAAATTAATAAATCCTGGATCCTAGAATTAAGTGTTAATTCTCTTTCAGGATCCCAGTTCATGTCTTGGGTTCATCTCAGCTCTTGCTGATTAGGGGATGAGTAAAACCACTGGAGGTACTAATCCTTGATTGTTTAAAAGCACAGGGCACTACCAAAGAAATGGATTTCCTTTTTCCAGACTTCTGGATTTATGGAAAAAGATGTTTAAAATGAATGTTGTAGGACTCATAGTGACAGGTTACTTTGGAAATCAAAGGCAGAAGTGGATTAAAACCCAGATATTTTTCAGGAGAACAATTTTTCCATTGATAAATAATAAACCAGCCTAAATCTAGTATCCAGCTTGAAAAGTTCCTAAACAAGTGATTGCTGAGAGGATATGATGGGGAAATGCTACCTTATATGTGACGTTTAAGCTCTCCTTTTACACATACACTATGGGTCATATTGCTGAAAGCATGTTCTGGTAGAGATGGCTGATATGAGTTGCAACTTGGAGAAAAGTGAGGATGAAAAGCAAATTATATCTTCTTTTTTGCCATTTAAGAACCTTGATTCAAACTAGGAGGTAGTCAAGTTGAAACTGGAAAGTTAGGAGAAACTCTTAACTGCCTCCAAATAGCTGTATACAGAGTTAGGCAAACACCCCAAATGAACACAGCCTTCCTCAGGGTTTTGTTGTCTTGGTACTTCCATGGAAGCATTACTGTGATACTTGAGAACCTATAGCTGCTGCAACTAAAATCCAGCTGTGAAAGTGATGATACACAGCAATGACTCGGCATAGCAGGGAACCAAACTTCAGTGACAGAAGTGCCTCTCGTAGTCCTCTAAAAATTCCATTCAATACCAATGGGGTGTATTGGAGGTGGCATGTGAGTTGTACCTGGGGATAAATATATATTTCAAATCAATTTTTCTGGGGTGATGCGGGTTATTTTGAGCTGTTCTCAGGCTTTGAATTCTGCCAACTATTATCAGCTGGGAATTTAAAAAAAAACAAGCAGAAAAACACTTTACTTTGTTCCAGTTGGCCTTATCCCACCAACCAGTTCTACACAGAGTCACATAGAGCTGTCAAGAAGTAATGTGTTTTAGATTTTTTTTTTTTTTCCTCTCCCTGATTATTCCTGGGCTGAAGCTGAACTGATAACCTCAGAGACTGTCTTTTTGGGCTGGCTACAGACCAAGAATGTAATTTCACAAAGAAGTGCTGAGGTTTCAGAAGCAAGGCTTCACTGCAATGTGGAATGAAGCTGGGAAGTTTTAAACACTGTCAAGGGACAGTGGATGCCCTCAAAAGCTCCTGCCTCTCACTGAATTCCCCACCTTTCTCCTGGAGTGCAGAGTACCAATTGGCCTTGTGGAAAACATGGGTTTAGCTTGCTCCTTTCCTACTCACTTTTAAAGCTTTCCTTTCAATATATTCACTGGACTGTGGGGCATAGCAAGCAAAATAGCTTATTTCTTGCATACCAAGACAGATTAGAGGAGCAACTATCCAACACAGTTTCCCTTTGGCCGTAGAGGTGACACTCCTTGGGCCAGTGGCATGAAATTTCCAGCTGAGTTGCTCTGAGGCTTGGGTGTCCCTGTCAGCCCATAGCACCTCCTGTTTCCCCTTGAAATCCTTGAGATAGTCCTGTTTTTCTGGCAGAGGACAAAGTTGCAGCAGCAGATAGTCCATTCCTCCCCATCCTCCCTTCCTGGTGTCAAAAGGCACAAGGGGAAAGCTGAACATGGCAGATTTCCAGCCTAATCAGAGGCATGTTCCTGTCTCTGCTTACAATTTTTCTATCCTCCCAAGTATGGTGTGGCCAAAGTGGAGACAGGGGCTGCTGGAGAGCCAGGTGCTAAGGGCTTTCCACATCCATCTGGGTGCATAGCAGAGTGGCTTGCATATGATGAAGATGATGATCTGCTCTCCATTAGTCTGCTTAGTGGATCTGTACAAGAACAACCCGCCTTGCGTGGTATTGCCACGTTTCCAGTCAAGTAAAAATGCAGCTAAAACTTTGAAGGTTTGTTTATAGCTCGAATTTTTCCTCAGTACATTTGTTCCTCTTCTTGTCTGCATGCAAATGTGTGTCAAGGGGGAAGGGAATGCATCCTAAAAGAAATTAAAAAGTTTGTGGAATAGTATCTTCTGTCCTATCTGACAGTAACTCACCACTCCAATGGAGAAAACCATGTCTAGACATCACAATGTGTGTGGGGGTGGAGAGTGAAGGAGAGGGAGAAAAGAGAAAAGAAATTGCAATATTGTTCTTTAAGTGGCTGATTTCCTTCCTCTCAAATACCAAACAAAGTTTTAATGATGAAACCTGCTGACAGCTGGGGCTGATTTGGAGGTTATTTTTATGGCAAGAGCAGCAAGACAATAAAAGGTCAGTCCCAACTGCAGCTCAGTTCAAGTGTTTGTTTCAGCAGACCCTCTGAAACAGCAGTGATCTGAACTCCTCCATCCCCATTGCATCACCTCTGCCTGGTAGCTGTCTGTCACCGGGATGTGACCACATGCTACATCTCTCCTCCAAAGGATGCGGAGGCTGCTGTTGCTCCTTGCTTAGCAAATCACAAGGCAGGGCCAAGGCCTGCAGGGTTCACTTGGGGACTCCCTGGAAATGTCATCAGGGCTTACATTTTTATGTCATTGGATTTCCAAAACTTTTCTGCTTTGCTGTTCGTTGGTCCCTGTCTATCCAGGATCTCCATCTACTGTGGAGAAAGACTATTGTCCCAAGGTTTCTCAAGGTCCATGGGAGCTTAAGAACTGTTTACTACTGCAGGATGAGTGGCTCTCTCTGTGTAATAAGACAGAAAGCAGCACACTCCCAGGACTTGGAGAGGGCTGGACTGCAGGGCTTGAGCTTTGGAGGTTGACAAGGATTGGGATTTTTGTGAAAGCTAATTTTCCAGCCCTGACCCCAGTGTGCTCATGTTCCCCATGGAGCATGGTGAGGCATGGGGCAGAGCAGGATTCCCACCAGCCATGAAGGGAGTCCCTCACCCCGAGGTCCACATTTGGCAGGGGGGTAGGAACGTGACAGACACAAGCTTAGACTTCTGGCACTGGTTGGAGCTTAATAACCGCCATAGGCTGTTAAACCAAAGCCACTGGCTCTGGGGATGGAGGAGGGCACCAGCCGAAGGGCAAAGAAAGCCTCCTTTCACGAGTGAGAACCAGCACCTCTCGTGACACTGCCATATAAAATCATGCAGCACCTGTTAGATCTTTTCTCGCTCTGCTCTCAAGACGAAGGAACAGCTTGGCTCTATAAAAGCCTCAATGTGTTTGTTTTCATTCTGAAGAGCTAATCCAAACCCCTCTCTTCCCAAAGGACAGGGAAGGAGGGGCTGGAGGGGGTATTTTTATTTTTTTCCTTCTGCTGGGGAAACAGGTTGGAGCTGTTAAAATAATTGGCAGCCGTAGATTCTTGCAGGTTTTGGCTGCATTTTAAAATAGAGAGATTTTCTTCTTCTCCCTCTCTCCCCTTGTTTTTTGTCTTCTGATTTAGCCATAAAATTGCCACTTATTACATTAGCAGTTGCAGAAAGCAGGAGTTTTCCTCATTAGAGTGGCTCCTGCTCACAGTCTCTGGTAATATCATTTGGTTAGGAGCTTGCCAAAAGGCTATAAAACCAGCTGAGGACTCACACAGCAGTGTCAGGAGGTTGCTTTCTTGGTTACTTTGGTAACACAAAAGCAAAGCTTCCCTCTCTTTTCAGGACAGGGAAATAGGTTTAGTTTTGGGTCTACTTCCACCTCCTCTGTCTTGTGAAGGATTTTGCAAACAAGCAGCAGTGGTGAACAGGGGAGGACAGGAAAAGGCCCACAGCATGTGTCCAGTCTGTCACTGAGTGTCGTGGCTTTCAGGGAAACCAGCTCAGCTCTGTGCATCCCTACCTTCATCCTCCTGAAAACCATCAAGGGCCAGCAGCATGCGAGCCCACACCTTTCCCAGTCCTCAGAGAACACGTCACATGCTGATACCCACCTAAGGTAGTTGGTGAGGGCCACCTTCCAGCTGGGACCAGACCCTTCCAGTGGTGGTCAGATGGCAGGGTCTATAGCCTTTGAAACCCTGGAGCAGCATTTCTGGGCAGAAGGGAGCACTCCTTTCCTCCTCACAGGTATAATCAGCCAGGCAGCTCACAAAAAACCCCAAAGTGCAGCTCCCCAAATTGTACCTGCAGCCCTTTTACCTAGATTAGAGTCTCAGCAGAGACCCAGTCTTCAGGGGATTTCCCCAGCAACTCTCTTGCTCTTTTTCTTAAATGCATTAAATTTGAAAGAATGTTTCAGTCTTCAATAAATTGGAAGCTGTGTTACCAGAGCAAATGAAATCATGTTCTGAGTTGAGCCTACTACAGCACCCTCACCCAAACCTACAGAATAATTCAGAAAAGAGGGGCAAGAGGGAGTTCTGCCCACGTGCACCACCAGCCCACTAAAACTCCTCTTGATGACACAAACACACCTTGCAAAGCTCGGGAGAAAATATGTCTGGAAGGTATTGTAACGTTGCAACTCCTGCAAAGACGTGTCCTTATCAAAACTGTCTGGTCAGGTGTAGATGTAGACTCTTGGGGCCACAATGCATCTCTGACAAAGTCAGAATTACTGGAATTTCTGCCTTGCTTTTTATCTCCACGGACTTCAACCCAGCCAGCCAAACATGCTGCATTGCAATTGAACAAGCCTTCCTCTGAAAGGGACCTAAATTTTACTGTGGGAGCTGGATACCTCCTGCCTTGGGGCCAAACTTGGGTGGAATGCTGTGTTCCTTAGCGGGCTCCTCTCCTCTCAGCCAACAAATGGCAGAGCCCAGGAGTTGCAGGTGGCCAGAGCTACAAAGGCCAGAAATACATCTGCTTCATTCCTTGCTGTGAAATTCTAGGAAATCCCTCAGTTTCTAAGAGTCCTGATTGAAAGAGCAGCTAGATATTTGCCCATCATTAGACATGGTGCAGTTTCTTCAGTGTCTGCATCTGGAGCTGGATAACAAGCAGGCAAAGGACAGACACTTGGCTGTACACATACAGAATCCAGTCCTCTCTATCCTAAACTGGCAAAACTGACTGAAGCTTTCATTCTGATACTTCACTCAGCATGGCCATTGTAAACCTCCATTTGTTACAGCCCTGTCAGAAGCAGTCCTCACAGCACCTCCACACAAGCAAACATCCAGTCAGTCTTCGAAAAATCAGGTTGTCAGCACAAAGTTTCAGCAAAGGGGTCAGGAAGATTGTAGAGTCCTCTGCCCTTTCCTTCTTCAGCTCCTCCTCTTCTCCCCTGAACTTTCTTTCTCTTTGGCAAGAAACTTCAGATGTCAGTTCCATGACTTTATGGACTGATCTATATAAAACAGTGACTCAGTCTGCGCTCACTTACTGGCAGAGATGCATCAGCTGCGAACAACTTTAAAATGGTGAAATAGAAAAATTACAGTGAAACAGAAAAAGAAAACATTCTGGGCCAAAACTTTGGGGTATAAAGTCTTCCTTATGTGTCAGCAGTTTCTGCTATTTAATATTAGAGATGGACCAAAAGAGTTTCTTTATGAGTCTCCTCTTCAAAGCTCGAATTTTGACTCTCAATAGGATTTCTGTGTCTTTGTCCACAACTCATTACCTATTTTCAGTGTAAAGCTCACATTAAAATAACAAGATGGCAGTGGCTGGAAGTGTGGAGAAAGTATAATCTACTCATTAGATATTTCTTAAGACCAAAATCCCAGCTGCAAGCAGGGATCTTAGTGGAGGATGGTCCAGAAAGATTCTTGTTCTGAACACCTGGTGCATATTGAGCTGCTCATTGTCAAAAAATGCAATCATTTTTGGTCACTTTAAGTTACAAGTCTCAGAAATGAAAAAATGCTGGTAGTGATCTCAGGTGCCTTTTTCTCCTCCCAGAAATTAAAACCAGTGCCTGGACTGGTGCCCTTGAATTTATTTATCTTTTTTAAATTAAACNTTTTTTTTTTTCTTTTTTTTTTTGCATGGGAACTTGAGGGGCAAGTTGATGTGAGAAACTTTCCCAAATAATCTGTATAAACCACACCAAAACCCAACAAACTCAACCAGTCTGGAAAGGTCCGGGAGTGAGAGGAAGGCACATCTGCAGACAGGCTGGGGACATCAGCACTTTTCAGCTGGCTGCCAGAAGCAGCAACAGCTTCTGCATTCCCTCAGGCAACAGGGAGTTGGATTTGGTGGTTCTGGAACCAGAAGAACACCTGGTCTGGGCAGCCTTTGGCTTCTTCATGGAGGATTTGAAGGGAGCCTGAGGAACTGGGGCACTCCTCCTCTGTGGGCAGTCTGGGCACCTGACGGCTGTGGGCTGCTGGGGAAATCCCGGCCAGTGCCTCTCAGTACTGCAGGCAGGTGTCCAAACCTTTGGGCCAGAGGGCAAGTGAGTCCTTGAAACTTTACTGCAGACACAGGAGAAATCTCTGTGGAAGGCAGGACTCCAGAGGGAAGTGAAAAAACCAAGATGCATCAGTACAAGCATCTTTCATGATATGAATCAGGACAGAGCAGGCTCAGGGTTGGTCAGCACAAACTTCATGTTAAAATGGGGCTTTTTTGTGGGGGCTGTGGGGCATTCAGAAAAACAGGCAATTCTCACTGAAGGTCTACTTCCAGCATATCTTTGGACAAAACAACACACTGCCCTCTACTCTGCGCTCCTGTATCCCCATCACAGGAACAGCGGCATTCTGTGCCAGGACTTGGTGTGCTATGGAAGAGCCTCCTTCAGGCTTGGGCAAGGTACCAAGTGCTTCCACCTGCCCCCACAGAGAGTTTGAAACCTAAATACCCCAACATCAGCCTCATAGGCACCATCACGTCCTTTCTCCCAACTCCTGTCTGGAGAGGGAAACACGGTCCCACCTATTCAGACCAACACAAGCCTTAGTTCACAACTTTTCTCTTGGAGGTTGTGGTATCTCAACCTGAAGCCAAGCCTCTTTCCTGCCATTTCTTTCTCCCCCTCTCTCCTTCCCAGTTCAACTAGTTTCCTGTTCTAAGACATTTGCAGCAAATGTGTGTCTCTTGCTTTGTCCTGTACACTCTGTGTGACCATGGGAACAGTTCCTGACCCATTTAGCAGCATGTGTGCTCTTCTCATTAAACTTTGGCTCTCGCCTCAACTGGATCTTTAGGCAAAATCCAGGTGAGCACATCTGGGAAAGCACTTCCATTCACCTTGAGGATGCATACAACATTGCTTCCTAGCCTTTCACCAGGGGAAGCTTCATCCCATGTATCTGCTAAAACTCTGACACTCTCCCCACTGTACTGCCTCTCCTCAGATCAAACCCATTTGCAACTGCCTCCTCAAATCCTATTTTCATAGCACACAACCAGAAGAAAAACAATGGAGTTCTACAAGAAAACTGGTACAGGGAAAGACTGTAACAAATTAGAGAAGGCCAGAATTTATGGGCAATGATGTTTTGTGAAGCCTAAAACTTCGTATTGAAACTGTCAGAGCATCTGAAATACTTTTGCCAGCCAAAATCAGTGGTGCGCAGGGTCCTGGTTCCTGAATTTCTGCAGAAAACTTCAAAGCCCTATCATGTGGCTTGAAGGCCCACATGGATCCCACCTGTTTGTTAGCCCAGCCAGGTGATTTAGTGCTCCTCAGACACCTCCCTCACACCGAGTGAGCAGGCAAACAGCACTGACCGCAGTCAGCACCCACCTCTTGTGCTTGCACCTTCCTGGTGCAATCCCCTGCTATGCCCTGCCAGCTCACCCCAATGGCACAGCCTCCGTGGTGTCCCACCAGGAGAGGAATGGGAAGGGAGGCAGCAGGGCTTGCAAGCAAGACCTGTGTTATGGCTATATGCAGTGTTTGACAGAGGAATAGAGCAGCCTTCAGTCCTTCCTGAGAGCTGGAAGCAAAGCCAGGGAGCCCACCTGAGGGGGTCAGCATCAGGTCACCTTTCAACCCAGCTCCACACTGCTGAGGAACCAGGGTCATCTGTGAATTTTCCCAACAAACTCTGTCAGGTACCCATGGAGTACCTGGTGGGGGTGTCCCGTTAAATTAAGAAGGCAAACAACTTGGGAATCATCACTTTATGACCAAAGCATGAAAATCTACCCTTAAATATCCAGGAGAGGAGGTGAGTTAGCTTACTGGTCCTCTCAGCTGACTTGCTATGTCCAGCTGGAAGCTGAAATGGGTAAACTGGGTGGAAGACGACATGGAGAGAAGGTTTTTGACCAAGGAAATTAGTATCTCTTGCTGCTTTTGGAGGGTGCTGATATTAGCCCAGAAGGAGGATCTGAAGCCTGAGAGGGTCTGTGAGAGCCATTTTTTTAAGCACCAGTATGAGAGTTACTGTAAAAGAAACTCTCACAGTTCCCCCCTGGGAGGGCTGAGCAGCAAAGTGCTCTGTGCGTGTGCACGCACGGGCATGAACAGAGCACGCTGCAAAGTGTCAACGGCGTTCTGCTGAACATGGTTTAAGGCCATTCTGGGGATTTCCCAACCCTGAAAAAGAATTTAATTTCCCTCCACAGGGTGGGAAAATTCAGCAGGGGGTTGGTTGCTCAGGACACTGAAGAACAGCAGCTATGAATGAGTGCAGGCAGGGTCTCCTGCCATCAGCAGCTGCACTGGGTCCTGTCACAGCCAGGAATTTAGGCTCACAGAGAGCACTTGGGTTCCTGACTTCTATGGGTTTCCCCACCATGAATCCAGTCTTAACAGACCTGCAGCCAGGTCTGCCTGTTTTATGTGCAGTAACAACCCCAAATCTCACACTAAAGGAAGGAGAGGGTGGCAAGAAGGTCATCTCCGTGGCTTAAGTTAGGAGTGCAAGAATCTCCACTGGCAGGGCAGATGGCAAGGCCCAGCTTGCCAGACTGCTACCCATTCCTAACAGAAGAGAAAATATGCTTTTCAAATGAGAAATCTTCCAGATCTGCACTGAAAAAAAGCAGAAGCAGAAAATATGTGGGGGAGGGGAGAGAGAGGGAAGCATGTGTGAAAGATAATTTCCCAGAAAAGAAAAAAAAAAGAGAGAATATCTCTAAAGTGAAAAATCCTTGGCACGAATTCTCACAGTCCAGTTTCATTGGGTAGGTTCTGAAATGAATTTCATTTGCCTTGCACAGTGAAAAGATCTTTGGAGAAAGCTTTGAAATGAAGGTAAGTCCCAGTTCACGCACTTTTCTGTGGTACAAGTTCTGGGGGAACTTTGTGCAGCTCTCTGTCACGAGTGTCCTGTGTGACCTTCAGTAAAGAATTTAAATCACCTATACCACAAGCTTAGTTGATATAATAGGTGATAACAGGATGAAAAAATGTTTTGATTTAAAAGCCAAGATACAGTAAAAATATGTAGACTGGGTTCATCTGAAACATTTCCAGTAAATCATCATCAACAAAAAGCTGTTTGTTTTATTGGGATGTCAAATATAAATGCTCCAAGTAGTCCAGAAAAAGCCTTTTTGTTTAATTTTCACGGCTCAAAAAGGTGGGAAGAAAAGTATTATCTCTATTTTAAAATAAAGTTAAATATATATACATCTATTTAACGTTTCAAAACGAACACATGAATAAATTTTGAGATGTGAGACCAATGTAGTTCTTAACCTAAGAAATTGAACGAGTGACGTTAGTTGAAATTAATAATTGTTTTTGAAGGAAATTAATAAATATATATATATAGGGAAGAATTAATCAGGTCAAAAAACCAACAGTAACTCCCAGCCTTGCAGGAGTTTGGGGATAGTTAAATCAGACCTATGAAATCCACAGAAACTATGTGACAAGATGCCAGATAAGTGTCTCAGAAAGACAGGATTTGATTGTCGTGGGCCTGTTCTCATGAAAATAAAAGGCTCCAGTTTCTGTACAATTATGTACAGACAAGACATGTGTTTTCACTGCATGGCACCAAGCCTGGAGTATATTTTTTGCTCCTGAATTACAAGGAAAACTTGGCATGAGGATGACCCACACAGCAAGAAGTGGGCAGATTTAACACAGATGCATGGGATATTCTCTTAAATTCAAATACTTTCAGTGTCATAGCTGTTTTTCCTTTGACTTGTCTACATGATACCCTCATAGGGACCTTCTGAGATTGGGCTGGGTTTTTTAGGTGTTACCACCATAGATTCATAAAGGGAAAAAAACATTATCTTAGTGACCTTCCACCTATGCCTGGGATTCTGCAGTAGCAGGGCTTTTGAACTACCATAGTCCTCAAGAGATGGCAAGATTGAGCTGGACAAGGAGAGGATTTTCTCTCTCTGCCTGTAGCAGCTTTTAAGGTTTCCACTTTGGGTGCTCCTTCACATGTGCCATCTCCATTTCTTTCAAGCCTGCAAAAGCAGGAGGGTGAAGATGCTTTTTCATCCTGACCTTGTCCAGGACAGTGTGAATTCAGAGAGACAGGGATATAAATCTGCTTCTTGGCAGCCCCCATGTGTCCATGAAGCTCCTGCAACCCTTAGAAGCAGCCACCAGGTTTGGAGAGTGTCAGAAATTGAGGTTTTGAACGTCTCTCTGCTAGTCTTGCCTTTCCTGCCTTCCACAGTGACTCCCTCAGGACCGTTTTCCAGCTCAGGTATCCAGGTCATAGTCAGCCCATGGTCAGCAGCAGCACAGGGCCCTGATGGCTCATTTCCCTCTCTTCAAGACATGCTGCTGAGTGTTGCACCAGCAGCCTTCATTGCCTGTGGACCTTTGTTGGCAAACAGCCCATTCACCATCTTTCATGAGTGGCAACATAACCAACACAGAGAATTAATTTTGCTCATTTAAAGACGAGGTTGGCAGTTAGTACCAGGAACAGCCGTGCTTCTTTAAAGATTTAATCAAGGTCTACAAACAAACCAGAGGACGAGGCAACAGGCTTCACATAACAAGCTGACTAGTCTGACTCTGACATTAACCTTCTGTATTCCCTAGGAGCAGCCACCCCCAGGGAAAGCAGATAGCACAGTTATGCAGTGTTAGAAGTATAATTTGAAACTGTAAAATAGAAGAGCCTCCCTTTTGGTGCAGGTCCCTGGGTGATCTTTCCTTTTGAATGTCACACAAAGCCACCACAGAGACATGTGTCCTTTGAGAGTTAAAAACATCAAACCTGTCTCACTGAGGACAAAAATACTAAGAATAGGATGACTCTTTCCTGTCATATGAAGTTTTCAAAGACAGCATGAAAAGTTTGCTTGTGTGCATTCAGAGTGGCCATGGGTGTGAAGTGTCACACACATAAGCACGTATCTATGTATGTATATATATGTACACACACACACACATATATATGTATATATATATATATATACTGCAACTGTGATGGACTGAAAAATCAGGCCCTCAATATTTATAACTTTGGCTCATATCCCAAGCAAAGCAGCCCTAGCGCAGAAGCTCTATTTGTGGCAGTGGGATCTACACACTCCATTTTAGTTCTAATCCTAGGCAAGCTGGCAGACATAAGGTTTTATGGGAAGTAGAACAACTAATCCATGCTGAAGTGCACCACAGAAAGTTTCCTAAGTATAGCGTCCCCTCAGAAATATGAGGGCTCAAATTAACCCCCTAAATCCTCTTTATCAAAGTCAGCCAAGCTTAGGGATGGTAAATTGATTATGTGGCCAACTCCAGCAGATGAAGTACTTATGGGAGAGGGCTGTGAGGAAAGTGTAGAAAAAGGACTGAATTAGCAAAACTAATGACATGGAACTCTCCTGGAGCTTGAAGTCTGAGCACAGCTCTGCTGAATCCACAGCATTCACACAAGAATTTGAGGAGACTTGTGGGTTGCTTGGACACCCTGATTGATTTGTGGAGAACAGCAAGATAAGTCCCTGGTTGAAGCACAGCCTTGGGAATGTGGATAATTATGACCCTGCAATGTTATTTGTTGCCCCTTGGCATAATTGCCCAGTGTGGGGGGTACTCTTTGTCCCCTAATATTCCCATCCAAATCCATGGCTGTGATCAGCTTTGCTCTAGTTTCTGGGCTGTATTAAATAATCAAAGAGAGGTTTCATTCCACTTTGTGAGTACTGGCTTCGGGCCAGCTGTAGAGTGGAGGTCTAGTTACAAACTTTTTTAAACACAGAAGTGTGGCCAGGTTCAGGCTTTCTGTTTGGACTCATTGCTCCAAGTCAAGGAGAAATTTCCAGTTGTCTGGATGCTGAGTCAGCAGAAACATTGGGCATTAGTATAGGGTTTTTTTATTTTTTGTTTTGCTTCCCCTTCAAACCTTGAAACAGGCTCAATTTTTTTTGCAGCTTTGGCCAGTGGTTCTCATGTCTTCCCAGATGAGATGTCCAACAGGAGATTGTCAAGTGCCCTGGGAGTTTTCTGTGACCCTGACAATTGGCCCAGAAACAAGAGAACTGACACCTATCATGCTCATTTCATGTGAGATCCTGGAGGGACCGACAACAAAAAGTCTTTCTTACCAAAGTGCAACTCACAAAGGAGCAGAGAAGGGAGAGGAATGCAAGGAAAACATCTGATATAGAAGAGCTTTTGGTTAATATTTCTTTGCTGAACAATCAGTTGTATGTGGGAATTATTTTAATTTCTTTCATAAGTAATTATGGAGAATAATTATTATCTAGAGGAAAAATTCCTGATAATGAAAAATACAGATTTTGCCACACAAATTCAGCCTCGTGAATTCCTAAAGCAGGAAGAGGTTCACCAGCTTCTCACTTCCCAGTGCTCATGGAGTAAATAAGAAAGACTATGAAGCTGGGAGTTGAAAATTAATTTTTTTCACTACTGATGGCTGCTGCAGAGCCTTCTGCTTCTACAGCACTGATCCAAATCTGAATGCCTGATGCAGAGAACAGCCATGGACTGAAAAATACCCCCACTTATCCCCAGTTTCTTCAGATTTAAGGTCTCAGTGAAGACTCTGAGTAAGCCCAAATTCACCCAAGAAAGATTGGTGCCATTTAAAAATTAGAGAAAAGATACTTCAAACAAATTAAGGGTCTGATTTCAGACTACAAATAAAAAACCGCAAACCTAAACAAATAAAGTGTATCATATAGAAAGGTCTCCTTGAAACTATTTATCAAGGATTCCAAACAAAACCTGTCATCTCCTTGACCCTAAGATCTAAGAACCTAAATATCTAGAAAGACTGGTTGCAATTTCTTGTAGGCTCAGATCATCAGTGAAAAAAAAGGGATAAAAACATGTGTCCCTTTTAGATTATTTTTGCCCTCCTTTTCCCTTTCTGTTTTTGTGTGTAGGGCTTTTCAAGCATCCTGTGAACGGAGGAGTATTTGGGACAAAAAAACTGAAGAATTTCCCAGGTCTCTGGTGGGGTAGAAGTTCTGTGAACTATAGCCTGAACAGTTTTCATGCACCCTCAGAAACCTATAAATGTTTTCAAAGAATATTTACTAGCAACCTTTTCACTAACATTTGCCAAACTCATTTGAAAAGGGAAGCAAAGTTTCTGTCAGAGGAGCAATTCCTAGCAAGGGAGCCACAACCTCCTTTGAGCTGCCTTGGGGGTGGGGGGGGAATAAAAAAGCAAGAAAAAAAAAAGAAAAAGGAAGAGGAGGAGGAGAGGGAAAGAGGGAAAAAGCATCTGTAAACCATAGTCTGTAATTTTGGCTTCAGAGCTCAAGATAATAAGATCGGACTGACAAATTCCAAGAGTTTTTTTCTATTTATATTAGCTTATATTTATTTATTCAATATGTGAGGATGTGATTCCTTGCATTAATCATTACCTTGGTAGAGCTTTTCCTGATTCGTTTCCAAGATGAAAAAAAAAGCAATGGACACACAGAAATTTAGTGTAGATTGTAGTCTTTCATGGAATAAGCCCCCCTTGTAAGAAAGGGCAGGACAAGTTGTTGGGACAGCCTTGTAGTCTAGAGTTTTATTTATATCATTGTTGCTGGGAGATTTGCAGAGAGGCGTGCAGATGCTCTCCTCATGGAAACAAACAGGCCAAGTTTGTGTCGGATTTCAGAGAAGGTCTGGATAAACCTCTCTGAGCCATGTCACCCTTGAACTCTGTCCTCCATGTGGAATAGCCCAAATTTCCACTTTGGTTTCTTTTCAAGGATAGGGTGCTTGAGACCCCAGCCTTCCAGCCTGCCCTGCAACAACAGCCCTGCTTTGACTCCCCTGCCTTCTCTACCTATAGCAGATTCTCTGGAGATGCCCACGGGCCTAATAAGTTGTTCAGTGCCCTGCCAGGGTCCTAAGCTCTGGTGTAAAGCAGAGCATGTTCCAGTGTAAGTGGACACTGATCTCATTCAGACCCCAAAGTGTCATTCTGGTTTGGAAGGGTAATTGAGATGTGTAATTGGAATCAGTCTCATTTTCCTAAAGAATGTGCTATTTCTGTGTTTAGAGCTGGAATTAATAGAAGTGTCCACTCAGTGCAAGCATGAGCAATTGGTTCCATTGGTTACCAGCAGCAGAGGAGGAAGGCAGCAACTGGAGAGATGCCCTCCAAAAAGCTGTTAATGAAAAGGAAAGGTGAAAGTGAAGGACCAGTACTGGGATCCATTTTCATACTGGCTGAGTTATAGCAGAGCCTTCAAAGAAGAGGAGACTCTGCTTTGCACCAGGAAAATGTCTCAGGCCAGGAGTAGAATCAAGCTTGGATCAAATAGACAAGAGCATCTCTGTGAGCTAGCAACTTAAGGGTGAATGAGAAGATAGGATTCACCTGAGCTGAAGATTCTTCTCTAGAACAACGCAAAAGGAAACTACAAGGAGAGAGAAAAGGAGATCTGTAGGTGTGACTCAGTTTCCTGAAGAGTGAAGCTTTTTTAAATGCTTACGGTGCTAATAGGACTGCTAAAAGTTGCACCCCAGACTTCTCAGGCACTGAACCATCTTTGTCTCCTCCATTCCTATGCATTTTATGTCTTTAAACAAACAATCTGTTCTACACCATAAACATTCATCCGCTGCCAGGATTATAGGAAGGGGAGATAATGTTTTCTGTGCTTCTTTTGTGCTGATGGGTGAAGATGGCTTAACTGATGATTTCTGGTATGCTTTTGGAGCAGGTGAAACTTTAGCACTATCTAAGCAATGAAGTCTTCCGCTCCTAGCAGAGACATGTATCCTGGCCAGCATTGCTCAGTTTAACCCATCAGCTTAAAATTCATCCTGCACTTTGAAGTGAGTCATCCAAGTGGGGAACAGAAATCTCCAGGGTACACAGGCTTCTCCCTGCCTATGTAAAATAGTTCACCACAACAGCCCTTCAGAAACAGGGCCAGTCCAAGGCTGCATGACTCAAACAATCAGGTTTCCATCTCCTGCCTTGGGAGACTAGTCCACTTTTAGGAAAGTTTTCCTCAAGCTAATTTTTCCTTTGCTAAGCCTTAATCCACAGCTCTCAATTCTCTATGTCTTGCGTTAGGCCCCCTCCACCCTGGACCTCCCTGAATGACTGATCTTTCTTCTTGGATGATCTTCAGATATTTGCACATCATTATTTTTCTCTCCTGCTAAGAGGTCTTGTAGCCCACAGTAATGCTTTTGTGTCATAGTGTTTTGAGTCTTGTGTTTATCTGAAGCAATTTTCTTGTCTTCTTTTTAAGAAAAAAAATGCCAGAAAATATAAATGGAAATCAACATCAACTGGAGTCACTCACAAGTCAGGATGCCATCTGCCAAAATGTCTTCCAGGGTGCTTTTATTTATGGCTGACTTTCAAAATTGCAAATGAAGCAGCATAATGGAAATATTGGCATCACCTTATCTTTTTTCTACACTAACGTAGAGACATTTGAACACACCAGGGATTCATGGGTGTGATACTTTGACCCTGTGGGAGCTCAGCTGGGAATAAACAAACACCCTTTTGTTGTAACTTTCTTTCCTAGAACTTCCTTGGGTTCATTAGTAATCATCCTCACCATTATTTTATATGTCTAGAATGTCAGGCATCCCAAAGGATGCTTATGTCCTTAACACAGTATCCATTTGTTTTTATACTAGGAGCAGCAAGTGCTATAGCAGAGGAGTCCCACATCTCATTTAGTAAATAATCAGCTCCTTGAACAGGGAGATGCATTAACAAGAAGATGTCAAAATTGTGACAGGGCCAGTGAGGGAATGACCAGGGAAATGGTTAAACACCAGCAGTTAGACAAGGAAATCACCTTCTAATACTCATGTCTCTCCAGTCCTTGCAAACAAGTTTGGATCCCTAGTATCTTGGACACCACTGATATCTTGGACTTCATATGTCCCTTGTAGACATCTAAAATTAGGGTAGGAAGAAACACTGAAATGTGAGAGCTATACTTTAACTGTCCTCTGTAAAATGGACAATTAACAGCAATGAGTACTAGGAGGAGAAATATCCTACAAACATTCTGAAATGCTTATATTCTTCCCACAACAAGGCCACAGAAGTAGCTGCATTAGATGGCCTGAATTTTAGTTAATTTCCTTTTTTTTTTTTTCTGTTGGTCTTGTGCCTTAAATGCTTTATACCCAAAAGGTGAAATTCTTGTATGAAATACTCCAGTCCTTCCCATGGAGTGGGTCATGGTGGCTATTTTGCCACCAATACTGAGGGTCCACAGAAGCTCTGAAGCCTGGTGCCTCTACAGCAACTACAGGTTCATGATTTCCAGATGTGGTTCCGTGGATTTCTCCTAAGAGGAGCATGAATCGTGACTGCAATAAAATAGTTCACCTCTGACATTCTTCTCTTGGACATTTCTAACAATCAGTGTCTTCGTTGGAAAACACATAAAATAACCCACAAACTGAAAGGGACGTCACTACTGTAGGAGGGGTGGGGAGGTGGCGGTGAGATGGAAATTAGTCAGGATCTGAGAGTTAATGATGCTGACAACTTGGAATTTTCAGGAAGAAATTTTATCTCCATTTATCCCCATCAGCTGCAGTGGCCCTACCCGTAGCAGGACACTCCAGGGCCCAACTGCTTAGACATTATTGCTTGCTGACTCTTTTTTTCCTGCAACATATTGCATTCTTTCTAAACATCTGTTTGCACAGAGAGATGTGTTGAAAAGTCTGTGGTTATTCATTTAATCACATTTTGACATGGCATCACTGAGTGATTATATTAGCAAAGCTGATGAGTTTTCTTTACAAAGGGAAGCCCCATGGAACAACATGAAACAGGCATTGTTGTAATTTTGCTGGAACGAAAGAGGGGAAAAACTCAACCCCAAAAAAAGCCCTTGCTCACGGCATGTCTCCACCCAGCCACGAAAGGCAAGCCAGAGATTTCTGAACAAGTCCTAATTAAGGCAGTAAGTTCACAGGCAGTACTGGGGGGACTGGCTGCCTGGTCTCAAAGCAGCACGGCTGCATCCATGTGCCGGATAGTTTCAAACCCCATTGTTCCTCAGGAACAGAAGTGGCCGGGGCACCCCACTCCATGATCGCAGCTGGACTTCTGCGCTCACATCTGATTTCTAGCTGTGAGTCATGTCGTGATCCGGACTTCAAGAAACCTGTGCTCTGCTCCAGATCTGGAGCAATAGATTTACTATTTGTAAAAAAAACCCCAAACCCAGCTGTGTACAGTTCCAGCATCTATTCAATACTTCAGTCTCCTCTCCCATATAGAGGGAAGGAGGGTGATTTGAGGTAAACCCCTGAAGGTCTTGTACTGTGAGGATCTTCCAGCTAAAAGAAATGTGAATGACTGCCATTAACAGCTCGTTTGATTGTATAATTGGCGAATCTTTGGGGTCTGCAGCCTTTCTGTGGACTCCAAGATCTGCATCTCTACAAAGCATAATTTCAGAGCGTTTTCCTACCATTAGAGAGGGTCCAGAAGAAATCCTTAAAGTAACCCTTCTCTTTCTCTTTTCTTTTAGGTTGAAAAGTAGAACAAATTTAGAAGAGCTTTGTTTCTGCTGCTTTCACTGTGAATTTATTGCTCATGAAAGGAACTAGGCTGATAGCTCCAACAGCTTCATTTCATTCTCAGAAGAGCAGCTATAGAGAAGACATTGGCGGATCCCCCAGGGCCAGGCTCCAGCACTCGTGCAGAGAGTCAGCAGATGCCCATCTTCACCGCAAACTCAGCTCTCCTTCTGAGCTGTCAAGCTGGGCCGGGACAGCCACGTCAATGCTACGTGCCATGGCACAGACAGGATTCTCTCTCCTGCAGTTGTCACCAGGAGGGTTGAGGCGAGGGGTGGGGTCAGTGTTTTATATATGCTCAAATCTACTTTAAATCCAGTTCCTGGATGGCAGATGGTCCTCCAGGCTAGAATCTAAGACTCCATGAAGTTAAGATTACCCTGAAAGCTTGTCCCCGATTCAACCATAAGTACCCAAATTCTTTTGTGTTCTCTTCTTCTTCTGAAGAGGTAAATATGCTCTCTGAGAGCATTTCAGGCTAAAACTATGCCTTGTATAGTGCTAGAAGCCACACTAGATATTCTGTTTTCAGAGTGAATTGCTTCCTCCCCACAGCACCCCATTGACAATCCCTATAGAGATTAATGGTACAGACAGATGTCCCCTCTACCAGCAGCTCTGCTGATGGGAGAAATCACTTCCCCTTGTACTTGTCACAGCTCTCCTGCTAACAGCTTCTCCCATTGCATGTTCCCTTATTCATTTCAGCCACAATGAGATGGATTAGATAACTAATTAAATAATGAGGTCTTTGCAATTTTGTTTCAATCAAATTGCAAAGAAATTAGAGAACTTTTACTCAAGCAGGTCTACTGCTGGGTGTTTCAAAATAGAGAATATGTGTCCACAGCCTGGACACCTTTTCTCCTCCAAGGGGCTCATGCTTAAATAGTGCAATGGATGCAGGTCCCTGGGAAGTTCATTGGGAAGAGGTGCTCTGTAGCTAATTGCTTTTTTTCTTCACTTCACCGGACTGCTAATCCCAGTCCTTCTCCCTTTTCAAGGTGGAATGGAAAGGTTTCCTATGGAGACTTGAAATGCTAACTTGATGCCCTTTAGGAGATGTTCTCATAGTAATCCTGGATTTCTATTTATTCATTAGATTTCCAGCAATGGAAGACCTTTTGAGAGCAAGGGCCATCTGAGATCACAAACTTGCAGCAAAATGTCTGTGCAGTTGTTTTCTTTCTGGTGGAGTATCCTATGTATGGAAGACACTCTGAGCAGGAGGGATCCTGTGTGCACACAAGGGTGCCCCAGGCAGCCTCATGCTTCATGAAGCTGTGACAGCAGGGAAGCATCTGTGAGAAAGTGGACAATGCTCATGGCAAGAAAAACCACCTGTCTGTATCTGACACAATGGCATTTCCTGTTCCTTTAGTCTGTGGGAGACTCTGATCAAGCAGAAGTGTGACTATGCAGAGTCCCCCACAGGGAGAGAAGCCATGTAAGTGTGCCAACCTGTGCTGACCCATGGGAGCTATTAAAAGCCATTTCTTTCCTTCTTTTCTTAGCATCCCAATCCTTCCTCTGTCACATACCTTGACAAAATGCTGTTTCATGTGTAAAAGTGGAACAACTATTCTACACATATATTCATCTTGAAGGACAGTTTGAGTTACTTGAGGTTTTCTCAAGGCTTTGGGGTAGCAACTGATATCTCACAGAAGAGCACCAGCTTGCAAATAGAGCACTGGGCGAGTCAATATACTTGAATCTCTTGGAAGCATGTCAGGAGCTCACTGCTTTGTGAGGTTTGGCTGCAGCTCCCAAGCTCTCTCCCAGGGAATTCATCAGGATTCATCTCTCTCTTATATGTCTGGAAGTTTATATTTTGCTTTGGCCTTAGCATCCATACTCATATCATACTTGATTTTTTATAGATCAACCCCCCATAGGTGAATGGAGGAATCAGCAGGAAGCTAATTGCATAATTTAACTCCTCATCCTCCTCAGCTGTCAATCAGCTTTCTGCTTTTGTGACCCAGAGTTCAGTTGTCTTCAGGTTTATTTTCATTTTAATTTTTGTGCTAATTAAATTTGGATTCCAGGTTTAAAAAAAGCAAAAATGGTACTGCTGAGGCTGGGAATCAGGAGTTATATTGTTTTTATCTGTGTCCAGCCGGAGGATAAATGATACCAACTTTGCTGTAGGCTCAAAAGGCCAAAAAACAAAAAGGGAGAGAAAACACAAGATACCTCCCAGTTCTCCTAACTTGTCTATTTAATTTCTTGGAGGTGTTCTCCCTGTGCTCTGGTACTTTGCAAGGCTTATTTAAACCAGCATATGTTTCCCCACATCTGTGTATCTCACCATACACATGCCAGCACAGCATATGTTCACATCATTGGTTTGCTGTTTCTTTCCCTGCATGTGAATGTAACGCTGGATGTGTAAGACACAGAAAAGAGTGGCACCAAGCTACTCATCTCTGGAATACTGTGGAAACAGTTAAAGGTGCTGAATAAGGTTTGGTCCAGCTGTGATATGTTCTACATGCACAAGGTAAAGGTTAAGTCCAAATGACCTCCCAGCAAAAGGGTCTACTCACTTTTCACTGGTCAATTTTAGATATACAGGTGGTCTTCCATTGTGGTAGAAGCTGCACAAGTCATAGAAAAGGGGCAATTCTTGCACAATAATTGCCAGCCAGACTAAAAAAGGAGAAGGAAGAAATAATGTTAGAGAAGCTTTAAATTCATCAGAAAATTGATTGGCTGAACAAAAGCTCCTGGCCACATATTCTAGCTTTTTATCACACAACCTTCTTTCTGAGAATACAAAAAAATGGACATGCCTTTCCAAGTGTGCATGGGGATCAGATCAAGGCAAGACACCCTCCTCCAGATCTTATTGTGTGACCTGGACCATGTCACGACCTGGTTGCTACCAACCAAAAGGATGATGTGAGCACTCCCTAATCCACCCCAGTGCCGAGTCAGCCGGCACTGCTAAAGCAGCTGATCCAGGTGGTATGAGCTAATCCAGATGACTTTTACTTGCAGCAGAGCTGACTGCCAGCAGAGCTCCAGGAGAGGTAATCTTTGGCTGGGGGGCTGTGCCAAGCATCTGCAAGCTGTAATGGCTTCAACCAGCACAGCCACTTGCTGGCTGAACATCTGCTCGTGGCTATTTATAAAGGGTCATACATACATCGGCACGGTCACGTGCCTGGCTGTGCACCACACCAGGCTCCACCTGCTCCCTGGAACTGGCCTTGTCTTTCCTCTTCTTCGCTTTATACTCCCCAGCCTTTCACTGTGGAAAAACTACTGGTTCAACTCAACATGGGGTGGTGCAGAGTAGAGAGGGGAGCAAGGAAAGGCTTGCACTGGGGCATTTCACCCTCATGTGGTTCATGTGTACTGACGCCGTCTTTTGTGAGGCCACGGGCCAGGAGCAGAGAGAGTCTCAGATCTGATCACTGGAGCAGGGTTCTGTGGGAAGCTTTGCAGGATGCTCCACTTAGGTAATTGCTCTAGCTCCAGCCAAGTCCCTATCTGCAGGGAGCTGCACTTCCAGTCTATAACACCTTGGCATTATTCTGCTCTCATGAGTCAAACCATTGAGCAAGTCAGGACTGAAGAAACATGGAACGAATTATCTTTATAGATCAGCTTGTTCAATAGCTCCAGCTTCCCTGACTTTTCCTTGTGGGATGTTTTCCTTTCAAAATGATGAAGATTATTGGGCCTGTGGGCAAGTCATGATGGCTCTCTTTAGAAAGGGCTGGGAGTGATAGATGACTTTTCTCTGCCTTCCTCCACCTCCAAATTAATAACGGTACTCCATAATTTGTCTCCCCGGATCTTTTTTCCAGTCTGAGCTAGATCTCAAGAAAATGTATTTGTACTAGGAAAAAAGGTAAGTTCTTTCTGAGAAGAGGGAATCTAAAGAAAAATGATAATAAAATATTGTTACTTACTGGTCCTTCCAGGCAGAATAATTGACCACAGTTGGGGTCCAAACTCTTCAGGAAGGAGTTAATCAGAACAGTGTCTTGGAACCTGGGGATATTTTAGAAGAAAAAGACTGTTCGTGCAAGAAGGAGACTGGACAGGGGCTGGTTGTTGGATGGTAGCAACACATGGATCACATAGTGTTAAGCTTGCATCACTCTTTCCATTATAAATCTTGAGCCTGTCTGGGTTCCAAACTATCAGCTCAAAGATGAGCAATATTTATTTTCAAATATTGTGCAAAATACTTTGAGTCTTTTTGGAATCCCAGGGTGATGGGGAGGGGGAAGGCAAAGCATGCTGGATGTTTTCCTCTTTTGCAGAGCGTCCAAACTGTTTTGTTGCTGAAGTTCCAGACCAAAATGGGCTTAATTTTAAGCAAATATTTATTCTTTCTTCAGTCAAGAGGGGTGAGGCAGAAATAAAAGCATCAGTGTTTGACCTCTAGCAAGCAAGTTCAGGCTGTGCAAAAACTGCATGTGGTAGATGAACCAGACTCCAGAATGAAGCAGAGAAAGCTAGGGGAGTACTTTGTAGTGGCCTGGAGTTCAAACTAAAAGTAATATTGTTCTGTAGGAGCTTTTAAAGGACACCTTCAGATGGTGCCTGGTCTTTGTAAGGGTGCAGGAAATGACAACTCTTCCAAATCCACCATCTAATTCTGGTGTTATTTAACTGGACAGTTTAAATGAGTCTCAGTTTGTCCAGCAGGACAAGGAGTCAGTAAAAGTACAAAGCTGACAGGCTGATGAAGAGCAAGAAGGAAAAGAATTCCTCACTCCTTTTATCTTCTTTCACAAGAACAATCATTAAGAGCAAATAATTACCCAGCAGCACCCAAGGAAGGTGGTTCCTTGCAAAGTATTTGTAATGTAAGTATTAATGCTATAATTACTTCTGAGGATTCAGGCTTCTTTAGACTCTCCAGTGAGGACACCCACCTTCTAAGGATGTGGTTGCTGATGCTAACTCAGACTTGGAACTGTGTTACTCATGTTACTATCCTGCTTTTTAAAATTCCCCACTGCCTTCTGATTTGAATATGCCATTCTATGTCCCTGTTTGCTGCGGAAGACCAGGAGAAAAGCTGGTCCTACAGACCATGGAATAGAATTTCTCTTGAAGCTCTTATTATTTCCAGAAGGTTTGTCATAGTTGGTGGTGTTTGCATGTAAAAAGATTAAACCACAAGCTTATTTGAAATCTGTGGGGTGATCCTCACGTTCCTTTGAGCAATTGTTGTTTCTGATGACCAGTTTGAGTAGGAGAAGCAGGCAATATTTATCCTTACTCTTATTCAATATCTCTACTACCTGGTACTGGATAGCTGTTGATTGCGACTAGACCTGAGTTCCCAGCCTCTGGAACTCATTGTGGGCCTATGTAACTCTAGTTTTGTTCTAACACCTGGCTGCAGTGAGTAGCAACCTGATTTTTACTCAGACAACAGCTGAGCAGCTACAGTTTACACAAATGTAACAGAAAGCTGGTCAGTGCCTCCATTTCTCCAACCTGAGGAATAACCACTAGAGTAATGCACAATTTCTTTTCGATTCAGAAGGCTTCTCTTTGGAGCCAAGGTGGGATTATGGCCATTTTCCAGGGAGCCACAAAGAATTGAAGACACTGACCAGGTCTGTATCCATTTTCCAGGAAAAACGGGACAATCTAGAGGCATTAGAATTTTGTTCAAGGTCGTTAGGCATAATCTGGGAGCCTGCAATAGCTCTTCTTACTAGCTGAGGCAACATTAAAGCCTTACACTTGAGCAAAATTTTTCCCTGTCGTTACACCCTGGACCTACACAAACGATTCTGTCTGACTCCATTCAGCTTTGGAAAGTTTCTACAGACTAGAACAGATTTGGATCACACCTACAAAGCCTTCCACTGGAGCTTGATTCAAGTCCATTGGTTCAGATTTCAGTCTCAGCTGAGATATTACACCTCAGGCACTGTCTTGCACGTGGACAGCAGCAGATCTTGCAGGCAGCAGCTGCCCTATGTTAATCATCAGAATCTACTGACACAAACCTCAGTATAACTCCCTTTGCTGATGTGATCTGTCTGTTTATAATGCAGTGGTGATAAAAACCAAGGCATTTTCTTTTGGAGAACTTCTCGATGATAATTCCTGGCCTTGATTGCATGATTCATATGATCTCAGAAAGAAATGTAAATTAAATATATTAAAAAAACATTTGTAAATAATAATATATTTTAGAGACTGTATTTATAGAGAAAACACTCATTCCATTAAGAGGAAAAGGTCCTCATTCATTTCTGCCCTTTTTTCCACAAAAGTAAACTGTTTACTGTTTGCTCTCATTTACTGAATTGCTTTCATTTACAACAAGGATCTCTGACATCCCAAGCCCCTTATCTGTCTCTTCCTCTTTTTCCTTACAAACATAAAAATTCCTTTCTGCATTAAAAGCCATTGTACAACACTAAAAGCACAGAGTAGAGCTAGCAAATTTTTACCCAAACTTTCTGTGGCACTGCATGTCCTTTTTGCAGCTTGTACTACAGGACCACTGAATAGTAGACTCACATATTATTTTTGGTGGGAAGTGTGAGCTGGAGTGTTACAGTAGGCAGCTGACACAGGACAGATCTGCAGAAACAATAAAATCACTGCAGTTCTACTCAAAGCTGCAGCCCAGGTTTAACCTCTGAGATCCCTGTAGGCTTTTGTTTGGTTCCTATCAGTTAGCATGATTCATTTGGGTTTTCAACTTGGATTCAGCAGACCAAGTTTAATCAACAGCTTTTTCCTCTTTGATTAGAGAAGCAAAATGTATATGACACTTCGCAGAAGATGCTGTAGGACCAGAGAGTTAAAAAAAGCCTCTGAATCTGGGGTATTTATCGTGTCAAATGGAAGATTAATTACTCTAATTTATATCTTAGGAATTGCTGCCTATATTTATGAGGCAGAGAGGTGGTGCCAGCGCACAAGTGTGCCCTGATACTACTTTCTCCTCACATACAATGTTAGAAAGTATTTTTTGTAGAGGGTGGTGTTTAAATTTTTAGGGGAAAGAATATTTTGGAAGAATGTAGAATTGGTTCGTTCTCTTTAACATACCAGTATCAGAATTCCAGTCCCCTACTGAACAGTTTCTCATAATCCCACTGGGAAAGAACAATGTCATTAGTGGGAAGTTTTCCCCTTACAATTCCTTCTCCTTTCCTAGACCATCTTCTCTTCCAAGTTGAGAAGTCAGCAGCAAAATCTATGGGGACATAGAGTGCAACACTCATGATTCCAGCCTCTTATTTCTCACTGCTGCAGGAGCTGGGACAACAGGCTGCCACATCCAGCAATTAAAGAAAAATAAATGTGGGATCAGTCTTAAGATGGTCACATATTCTGTGTTACACAGACTACTGCCAGGATCTGCAAATATTTGTGTGATCAGGCTCCACAGGGTTTAGAGCAGTAAGGACTGAATTGCTTTCCCACAACCCCCCTTTTCCCTCCCTCTCTATTACTCCTCCACCCCTGCTGTTTCCTAGTCCTCCCAGGTTTCAGGATAAGATACAAAAAAATTCATCATTCAGTCAAAACTCTTGGGTGACCTTGGAGGTAGAAATGTCTGGCCAAATGACATCCTAGCATTTGCTCAAGCACACCCTTCCCTATTCCACATCTCCTGTAGATCCTGTGGGTTGCAGTTATGTTTTTAATATTATTATCTTTTGTCTCCTCCTCCATCCTAGAGCAATTAAGTTAATTTTTTTCCATTTCAAGGCTTGTGTCAATGCACAGTCAAAGAGTGAGACATGAACCTGCGTAGAGAAACCTCTGGCAAAACCTTTGAATGCTGTGCATCTGTGTGAGAAGAGAAATGTCAGGAGCAGTTAGCAAAAAAACTAATAGCTCTCATCCAACTCTGTGACTCTTCTGCCAAGCTCTCCAGTTCTTACTGGATGATCCAGCACAGCTTTGACAAGGCTCTCTGTTAAAGATTTCTTCCTCCTGTTTACCTGCTGTCCGGCTCAATTGGGAAACTTTGAGTTCAATAGGAAATGGTCAGTAAGCCTCCAGGTCATGCTAGCAACAGCAGGCAAGAGTCAAAACAAACCCAGACCCACCACCACAGCAAGGTGGTGGCCCTGATCCAGGAGAGGCTGGGCAGGCAGGGGGAAAGCCACAGCTCTGAGCTTGCTCTGAGCTGCACTGTCTGTTGGACGTGGAGCTGTGCCTCTGCACAGCAGACAGCACCTGGCACTGGGAATGATGAAAGCAGACTCCCTTCCAGTGTGCAATGACCACTTTCTTGTCTCCCTGCCTGAAGCTGTCACATCCATGGACAGCTTCACCACTGTTCAGTCACATTGCAGGAAGCCAAGCAGTTTTGCCAAGGCATGTCTTGCCTCCTCTGTAAAATTCCATCTTTGTTCATCTGCTCCCGTGACCTGAGTTTTGCCAGTTGTTCCCAGCTAACCGGACCCAATGCCATAAGTGTACATTCAGCTGCCATTTCCTTCCATATCTGATAGCCCAGCTGATGATTTACTAATGCCAACTAAAAGATGAGTGTTTTGGGAAGAAAGGACATGTATGTACATACACATTTTAGGTGAACTGATTGTCCTGGGTCTTTTTCAGACACTTAACAGTACATGTCTTTTATTTCCTCCAAGAGACTCATGCTGGCCTACTACTCCAAAAAGGAGCACATTGCTGATTTTTGGTTGGGATGGAGCAATGGCAGACAAGCCAAAGTTTAACAAGGGTTTCATATGTGGAAAAAAAGGTGCTGTTCAGTCTGTGACAACCTTCTAGTACAGGAGAGGTCATAAAATTTCCCTCTGTCTTCCACCTCCACTTGGATACTCCTACTTCCCTTTGTCACATCAAGCCACAGCTGCAGAGGGAGGCAGCAATGGCCAAGAGGCTGTATTTTACCAATGCTTTATTCAAAGTTCTACTCCTATTTTACAAAGCATTTAAAAGGTAAGCACTCCAGGCTTACCTTGAGACCTGATTCAGTCTTCCAAGTTACCTCAGCTCCAGGGAATAAATTCAGTTTCTAAATTGGGTAGACAGATTGACTTTAATGGGTAGCAGAGACACAGAACTGAGTTTAACCCCTCACTTACTGTAGATGAGGAAAAGTGCTCATGAGGTTTGGGGTTACAGTTTGATTCTGAATATTCTCTCCTTCATCCTAAGCCCTGCCTGGAAAGGCAGAGCACATCTAGGAGAAGATTTGCAGTAAAGTGAAAAACTTATTATGCATCACTTTTTTTTATACATTTCCATTTTTTTATTTATTTTCCTTCCCCTCTCCTCTGGGCTGCAAGAACCAGCCCTGTCTGGTACCTTTGGCACATGCCTAATATAGTCCAGATCCTACAGCCACCTTAAAACACAGTGGGAGAATGTGTTTGTGGGGGAGACCTTTCTAAGCTAGACAGCAAAGGCAGGAGATCCAGTGGTTGCAGGGTGAAATCAGAAGGAAAACTTGAAAATGAGCTGCAAATCTGACTTTTAGCATGAAGTTAATTAACCACTGCAAGAGATTCACTATACACTTGGTGAAATCAAGGCAGGGAGTTGTCTTAAAATTTGCATGCTGGTTCAACCACAAAATTGCAAGTATAGAAGTAGGAATTACTGAGTGAGTTTTTTCTAGCCTATGAGAAGGAACATAAAAATCAGAGGATTTTTTTTCCAGGCTATAGAATGCCTAAATGTTCTTAAGAAATAGAAATAAAATATATTTAAAATGTAATTTGAAAAAAAAAAATTAAAGCAGCAATTCTAGAATGTCTTTGGCTTTCTGGAAGAATAGGGGACAGGCTATGAAAGGATATCTCAGAAAAGTCCTAGGTTAAAAAATATGAAGATGGGAAGACAGGGCTGAAGTGGGGAGAGTGAATGGGAGACTTTTCTTTCTTCTTCAATATCATATTAATTCTTCACCTAGACTCACCTTTTCATTAATACCCATTTAAAAAAATAAGGTGAGCTGATTTTCTACTCCTTTAAGGATGACAAGAAGGCAAGGCAAGGCAAGGCAAAGATAATTGACGAAGAGTCTTGCAAGTTCCTTTTACTGTTAAACTTTTGTTTCACACTTATAGACAGCAAATTGACTGGAAATTGAATAATCATCCAGTTATTCCCTTCAGCACTCAAATTATATTCCTTATGCCTTTCCCAGGAGCCATACTTTCTGGAGTTCTTTCTGAAGATACAAAACTTAAGATCCATTCATCTGCTCCAGCTCCTGCATGCCTGCTCTAACTTCGTGGGTTTGTAGTTGTGGATATTAATGCAGCTTTCCAAGGCTCAGGTCCTGTCAGGGTGCGTGGAAGTGAGCATGGTCTGACCTACGAAGAGGAATGAGTTTGTGCTGTTCAGTTCTGGGACAGGAATTAGATCAGCCGTGCAGTAAGAATGCAATTCCCCCTAGGTTCCACAGCAGCAATGACTGGCTGTCTTTAGGAGTGACTGCTATTACTGCCTAGTTTCTTGCCAGATAATTTGGCTGCACCTCCAGATTTCTGTAGGGGATAAGCTGAGGGTGTTCACACTGCTGTACTGGGAGTATCAGCTAGATTGCACCAAGATTAGCTCCAAGGTCTTCCCGCAGACAAGTAATGTGGACAAACTGCATATTTGACCTCAGGATCTCTCCTACACCTGAGTATAAACACTCATCACTATAAATCACTATGCCCTTGAAAATGTCCTTCAAGAGGCCTGTTACACAGGCTCCTCAGATCTCAGGGATATGGTTCACCTGACATTCTACTCCACACTGTACTCACACCATTACAAGCACACCATCCTCTACAGTACACTGTGTTACATAGCAAAACCCTGCAGAAACACTTTAATGCCAGAGTTAAAGTCTTGAACCAGTCACATCCACACTGCAGAGGTTCCAGGCCTCCTTGCAGAGGAACCCTGATAGGATACAGGAGTGTGAATCATCAACACACCACTCCCTACTGAATTTACCAAGAAGTCACTGGGCAGTAATTTCAGGGCAGAGATAGGAGGATGAAGAGAGTCCAAAGGGAACCAGGGGAGATACCTGCCAGCAGTTATGCCACCACTGTGCCTTGGAACTGCCAGGAAAAATGACAACCTACGGGGCTGAGAACTACGTCAGCACAACCATCAAATTTAAAACAGCAATAAGTTGAAGAAAGATATTAGTTATTATTATTACTATTATTATTATTAAAGCTTTGTTTCAAAATTGGGACAGTTTTAGGGAGCACTGAGCTGCTCAAAAGCACAGAATTAATTTTTTCAAATAGAAGTTACAAAATCAAATACATTCAGTGGGAGACTGAATGAATTAAAATTAATTCTCCTTAAGTGAGCAGTTTCCCCAGCAAATAGCCTTGCAAACAAAGTAATAATAATTGAAAAAGGAAAAAAAAAAAGAAAACGGAGACAGCATCCGAAGAAAACAAACCCAGAGTATTTGATTTATAAAAGGCAAGCTGTGTGTGTCTGCAAGTGTGTCTGAAGTGCAGGATCGGCCAAGAATGTGTTTCCTGGAGCAAAAGAATAGCTAGGGAAAGTGGATGTCTTTGCTATCGCTATAGAGGGTCTTGAGCAAAATCATAGCAAGGGTGTGGAGTGATAGATCCAAAAAGGAGGCAAACGTGCACAAGGCCTGGAGGTGTTGTGACTACCAGAACAAGAGTTGCAGGCCCAGTTTGGCAGTGACTGAAAGGGGGAATATGGCTGTACAAATGCTGTAAGTGCTGAAGTTTCTCTTCACAGCTCCATTTCAGAGTTACACTTTTGAGGTTCATTTGCAAAGGAAATGGTTACAATCCACTAAGGCACAGAGGAGGTGGTGAGAAATGGGGAGTGGAGGGAGCTGTTCTGCAAAGGAGTTCATGTGTCACCACCCTCCTTGGAGTGCCTGGCTTCCTACATTTTACTGGAAGTTATCCTCACAATGCCCTGATGAAGCAGGGAAGCATTTGTTGTGTTTTTACAGACAAACAAAGCATTGAGTAGATTCATTAATTACCCTGGGGAATTTCCTTTGTCACTACCCACACGTGTTTTCAACATGATGTTGGTTTCTGGCTGGCCCTGGTTTTACTTTGATCCATCAGACCATCTCCTTCAGTTTGCACTAACCAAGAACTGGAATCCTACTTCAATGGGTTGCTGCAAGTTACTGGTGCAGGGAAGGGTTTATTACTGGATATTAGCGGTTCATTCTGTGAAATTCTGAGTAAGGGGAAGGAAATTCCAAACCAATTATGTAGCAGAGAAAAGGAGCAAAATTCATCAAAGAAAGAAAGCCATGTAAATTAATCACTCAGCTGATGATTTTTTTTCCTCCACTCACATGGACAGGACCCTATGTGGCTAAAAGAAAAAAAAATCTCAATAAAAAGCTTTGGGTTTGGCTTCACAGCATAGACTGATTAAAGACCTTCTGCTGGGTTGTTAACCTTTTATTAGCATGAATCTAATAATAATAATAATATCACCACAAGTATATTTACTTTCCAGATGCCAGAGGGCCTTCAGGCAACTCAATAAAATGCAGCTCAAATAGTGCTTGATCATTAATAGGACAATGTGCTGAAATAAAACTGAGAGCAGGGATGAACTAGAAGCCTAGGATCCCTCTCCAATGCATATAGGCTGATAATAAGCCAGATGCTTATTATCAGATGCTCCTCTTTTAGCAGCAGCCTTAGAGCACTGTGTACGTTGAACACAATGAATATATTAGCTATTGGCATCTGCAAAATAAGCACGTCCATAAATCCCATTCTTGGGCTTCTGAAAAGAAGATGGTAATCTGTCTCTGCTCAGAGCTCTCTGGCTCTGGGATTTATCATCAGACCAAGCCCACAAAAAGACAAAAAGATAAGATCCAAAGCTATGGAAAGCTGTGGAAGGCATTAGAAAGGCTCCTAAATTTTCAGGTGAGTTTTGGTCAAACACGTTTTCTCTTGCCTTTCCCTCTTACTCGAAAGGAAACCTTTGGGATAGGATACTTTGGAAGGCAACCCGGGTTCCTTAATTACATTGAGAGGTTTCTTCCAACAGCCCTGGAAACTGAAGGTTACCTGTTGTTACTACATAATACAGAGAGCACATTTCCAGTTTCCATGTTCCTTCTTCTTCAGCCCTCAGCCACTGCTCTTTATGCTACATAACCCCTGAAATAATCCTGCTTAGGCATTGAGGAGGAGCTGCACGGACTGAATTCTCAAGCTGCATCTTGTTGGCATCTGCTACTGGACAAATGAAAGAAATGTCTCAATCCTAATAGTTTGAGCAGGATGTGCCATTTTTTCCTCAATGCTCCTTTTCTGCTGTGTCTATTGTGTCCCAGTGATTCATGGGGGTAACACAACCTGCTGTAAAAGTCTGTATCCAGAAAAAGCTTATCCAGAGGTGAAGGAGGCAAAGGAGGCAAAGTCTACATTTTCAGAATTAATAAAGAAGGGGCTAGGAAAGATGTTGAAGAGTCCGACACAGAGCTGAGTGGAAAGAAGGAAAGAGGACATTATTCCTGTGGAGATTTGGTTATCTTAACCTTCACCTGCTGTGGATATTTCCAGCTTGTCCTCCATTTCCCCTTGTCTTTTGGATCCCATCCCTACTCTCTGCGGGAAAGCACTGGCAGCTGACAGCTGCTAGGGATCAGATCCAAGAAGTGGGTCCATGCTCAAAGCCAGATGTGTGGCAGCAGAACGTGGATGAGGAGGCGAAGACGAAAGAAGCTGGGAAGGATAACCTTGAACAGATGGGAGAGAAACAGCAAATGGAGCTGTTTGTCTCATGCCCATGACAAAAGTAGTGGAAGGAGGGGGACCCTCTGAAGCTGAGCTCTGACACCAGGAAGAGCCTCCATGTGCTGCCTGGTTAGATGCGATGATTATCCAGGATCTGGATGGATATTTCACTCAAACCTCTCATATTATACGTGTAAAAGGGGGGGGAAGTGGGAGGTGGCATTTCTTAAACAGCATTTTTCCAAAGCAGGAGAACAATACAAATGCATAAACATTCTCATGTGCTGCCACAAACAGAGTTGGTAACTGGATCATGTCCCTGATCCTGTAACACTGCAGTGTATGGAGCAGGGCAGAGGGACCACACTGCAGAAGTGCTTGTTCTGGACAGGCTGTTAGGGAATGTTGCTCAAACTCAAACACATTTGCTTTCACATTGGTTTTCAGAAGCTGTTTTTTGCAACATGTCAGGGCAGAAATCACTTCTAAAACATCCTCTCTGTACATCTAGTCAGATGTTTGGGGTGGAGGAGGTTAAGCAGCCTTCACTTGGTACCAGCCTAATTATTTGAGGTTGCTGTCACACACAGAGAGCTCCAACCACCAGGTTCAAAAAACAATAGAACAGGGTTTTTTTTTTCAATAAGTGAATTGATTCCTAATTAAATCATGTGTAATTACAAAATGGCTGGTGAGCTTTTTTTATTAATTTCTCCCTGGCTGCAAGAGTCTAAAGCTCCTAGCTCAAAAAGCACAAACTGTGCATGGAAACACAGTACATGTAATTAGATTACAGATTTAAAGGGATTATATCAAACCGTGAGAACCAAATAAAAAGTTGAAATTTGGAAAAAGTAAAAATAAATACAATAAAAAATAAATTAAATAGTAGTGGTGAAATGTTCACCATTTAGACAGTGAACAAATGCACTGTGGGGAATGGCTGCATGAGCTCTAGATGTAACAAGTCTGGGGCACACTATACTTACATATATATATTAAGATGAAGCCAGACTCTTTAGATATTTATTTTAAGATACAAACACATGATGAAAAAGGGCAGAGCTAAGGCTGAACTTTTTTGTCATCTTTCTAAACTACCTTAAGATTAGTGCTACATAGACAATGGCTCTTTTGCACAGGATGTTTTATTTTAGCAATAATCTCAA
This sequence comes from Thryothorus ludovicianus, assembly GCA_013397245.1. Lineage (NCBI taxonomy): Eukaryota > Metazoa > Chordata > Aves > Passeriformes > Certhiidae > Thryothorus > Thryothorus ludovicianus. Next base: position 1,858,100 of record VZTB01016677.1, on the reverse strand, counting down.
CTCTCTCCCACCCCTTCACCTCTCTGGATCTCTGGGAATGAGAGTGGTTCTCACAGGAGTGTTTTCCTGTGACCCAATTATCTAAACAAATTAAAAAACATAAAAGTGTCCCCACCTAAGTCATGTCATGCTAGCTCAGGCTAGTTTTTATCTTCTCTGAAAGAAGAAGCTAAAAATACACATTGTTTGTTTGGGACTGATGATGAATGGACCATAGCTCCTGCTGTCAGGGGGTAAGAAGCCACATCACAAATGAACTGAGTATCACTACATAAATTCCTGTCTTTAGCACTCTCAGCAGAAAGTCTGTTGTTTTTTTTAATTAATAAGAGATGTGCTTCTTTCCCCCCCACACTCTATATGCAGTTACCTATATAGAGGTAAGGGCTCCATGAAACAAAAATGTCTGAGGGAAGGCTAGTCTTAGGGAGAAGTAACCCAAGTACTTTTAGGGGGATCTAGGTCACAGCAAGGGACAGTGGTGTCAGTGTGCTCTACTTCATATCATTCAGTAGATGTACGGAAGGAAGGAAAGCTGGGTTTTTTCAGGTTCGTTTGTTGGCTTGTTTTTTTCTGCGCCTAGTGAGTTATCTCCCTGCCCTGTGCAGTTATGAAGAATAGCTGAACTCCATTTACCCCTTTTTGCTCTTTACCCCACCCATTAGCTCTGGCTCCTATTTGCAGTTGGTATCTCCAAACTTCACAGGATTGACATGAAGACACGTTCTCAGCACAGGGACTTCAGCAGCTCCTGCATCTGTGACACAGAAAGTGTGCAATAAAATGGAATTTTACCCAAATACTGCTGAAAATTTCAAGCTAAGATTTGATTCCATATAAAATTTTGTATGTTGCTATTTGCCTCACAGCAAATGAGTTTGATTTCGTAGTCAATTCACAAGGAAAAGCATGAGTGTCAGGTGTTTAGAACTCTCCTCATGTCATCTAATCCATTGTTTATTTGGAGAGTGTCACGTGTTGTATCTGTTATTCCAATTCAGATATTCTTTACTTTTGAAAACTGTGGCTGACCAGGCAGGGAGGGGTTGCAACATCCTATAACTCTAGGTCTGGGGTGGCATCATAACCAATCCCCTGCCAGACTCTCAGTCTGACACTGCCAGGTCATTATTGATAAAAATTCAGTTGAAAGGAGCACAGACAGAAAACATTCTGAGTTCTGAGATTGCAGAAGGGGGTTTATGGAACTGCTCTGCAGTGATCCAGAAATAAAATACATTTGCTCCTAAATTCATCCATTTCCCCCATTTTATAAAATTTCCTCCCCCTCACTGCAGAACAATTGGTACTATAGTTTTCCCTGGAAACAAGCAACATCCAAATCAAGTCTCTGTGTAACTACCAACCACTCTGAACTCCATCAGCTCCTTCACCCTACCTGCCTTTGTCATCTTCCCTGTGGAAAGCCAAAAGGAGTATTTTTCCTTTCTTTTCATATGTCAGCATAAGGAATAAAGTGCAACAGGGAGACTCTGTCATGTTAAAGGTCAGTTGCATAAGTTCTCTTAAATGGCAATTAAATGATTCTATGACAAACAGGATGCACTCGGAGTGCAGACATCAACTCCGACCTTGGGACCTGGGAGAGTCTGGGAAAGAAAAAAAACACTTTGGGAAAATAAACATAACACCCAAAACTGTATTCATCTGCTGATGAATCAGCAGAGCAACTCTATCATTTTCCCTGTGTCTCTAGGGAAATGCAAAAAGTAGTAACACTTTAATTTCTTGCTCAAAGAAACTGGCTGTCTTAAGATCAGCTGTTCATCCTACAATGTTAGAAACGACCTGTTGAATTATTCAATGCCAGCCTAAGTATCTCAGCAGTTCAAGGGTAGAAGAGTCATATTAAGACCACATCTGGTCAATGATACAGAGCTCTGTGGTATAAGTCTGGGAAAGGGGTGATGCATGATTACAGAGTGCTCTGTGAATGAGAGAAGATAGAGCAACACTTCATAGGAGGGAGCCTGGCCTGTAGCTGGACAGAAGCCTCAAAAAGGAGTGTTCAGGAACACAAGACAGCCCCATGAACCACAGTGGTCCAAGCCACAGTCCCTTGGAGGATACACTCATTACCCACCCCATCCACTTGTCCTGTATGTGTCCCAACAGGAGGCTAATTAGCCTGGAGAGTTCATCTAGTACTGAACTTCTTTTCCTATATAGGTTTTTTCTGAAACTTGAGACCTTTTTATTGGACACCACTGTAGAAAGTTAAGGTCTTCACTTGGAAAGGGCCACAGTGGGTGGTAGGGTGGATACATAAGGACAAGGTGTCCTGGATATCTCATATCTTCAGCCTGATAAAACAATGCACAAGGCAAAGCAAATATGAGTTGGAGGACCCCAAAGAAGGATTCAGTCAGACCAGGAATAACCTGATTAGCAGCACAAATATGGAAAATGTCAAGTACAAGCCAAGTGTTTTTCTGACAAACAATGAGATGTTGATCTGCCTTTAAAACTCACTGGGCACAATATGATGAGGAAAGGAAGGAAGCAATAAAAACCCTCGTGAATGAGGATGGAAAAAACCTCCCATGTTCACCAGATAGTTCCAGAGCTGGAGAAGATTTCAGTGAAGAGAAATGTAAGTAAAAAGTTATTCTCTTGAGGTCCATTTTCCTGAGAAAGTTTGTGAGATATATAGACAAATTGATTGGCTGTGGAAAGCAGAGAAATGCAATATAGTTTGGTCTGGGATGGGTCTCCTTGGGAGATAGTTTTGAGTTTGAGATGAGACTAGGACAGAAAGCAGTAAGGGCAAAGCAGGTTCAGTTAAGAAAAACAATTTTAAAGGAAAAAAAATACAAAGGAAGTGTTCCTTTGTTTTAAGTGTTCCTCCCTAAAAAATAAAAAATCTTGAAATAAATAAATAAAAAAATCATTGTTTGTGAAGGGCAAGAAAAACATGAGGATAACTCAACACACTGGCCTGGGGAGTGCCAACAGCTTGGGATGTAGCACAGCATAGTGAACTGAGAAAATGAGAGGGGGAGACTGAAATTACAGAGGGAAAGAAGCAATCCAGGCCTGGACTCTTCCCTCTGTCTCTCCTCTCCAAGTCTTTCCTTGCCAGTGAGATGTAACTTTGGAAAATATGAAGAATGGGATGGGCAAGCAAAATTCACTTGGCAACAACCAATTTCAGGGGCTTGAAAGGAGAACTGAAGAGGATCCAGAGGCTGAGTTCCTGACCTCAAGGAGAATCCTGAGGGATATTTAAGCTGCATTAATTCCAGCAGGCAGCGGGACATCCTGGCAGGAGATGCGGCAGAGAGGGAAAACTGAAGTGAAGGGAAATGCTCTTGTCTGAACTAGGGCTGATTAATGCCTTAGTAACCAAGGGTCTGCTCTCCTGTTTCACAGTGCTCAGTTATTCACCAATCTGTCCATGGCAACAGGTGAAAAAAAAGCAGTAGACAACAGACTCTAGGATCATTCAAGGAAAATCCAGACTTTACATTAATCACTAATTCCAAAGTTTCAAGAAATAATGTGTAAAAAATCTTCTGTATTCCCTTCCTTCTGGTCTTATTTTTTAGTCCCAGCTGGAGAACAGAAACAGAAAGAAAGCTTCTTTAGAGAAGAGATTTATCCTGTGTTTTTCTCAGAGACATCACATTCCTCATTTGCTACCAGAGCTGGGAGACTCTACATGCAAACCTCAGGACTGAGCAGAACCAAGCCTGCAGATGATAACTGTATTGCAGAGCATCAGACGCCACTTTGATCTCCACACCTGGCTCTGCACTTGAGCCCTGTGGCTGACTGGAGCATCCTGGCAGCAGCACGTGTACACCTGAGGCTCCATACCCTGGGGATCTCAATCCACAGTCGAGATTCTGGAGCACAGGAGTTCAGATTTTTCCTGTCATGAAAGAAGTGAGGACCCAGCAGGAACAAACACCACATTCACCTTTCTGTAGAACCATTCAGCAAAAACACCCTATAATGAATGTAAGAGTAACTTTATTTTGACTAGGGAGAAATAATATGTATCTGCTCTAGAGAGAAGCAAAGAACTGAAGAAGAGCACAGCATCCTGCTGGAACAGAACTGAGTTTGAGTCAGAAGAGTGTAAATCAGCAGAGCTGGAGCAGAGCCAGGACACTGGCATTTGCACCAGAGCTGCAATCAAATTACCAGGGAGTTTCTATAGACCAGAGCTGGTCAGGAGATCAGATTTATATCTATCAACCCACAACAGCCTTGAATACCAGGCAAGGGTGTTGGCTAACAGTTAATTCAAGGAATAAAAATGCCACCTTTGGTTACATTGCCTATAGCAACCAAGCAATGCTCCCTAGGTCTCCCACCCAAGCAGCCATCCAGTATTCTTCATGGGCTCTGACAGGATTAGAAGATCTGAGGATAAGGGTAAAGGTCTTGCCTGAGTTATGTTGGTGAAGTAGTAGAGTTCTTGGTCCTGTCTGAAATGATCAAGCTATCCAGAAAATAAAATCAAACAAATTTCAGGGATAAGGATTTTTTCAGATCTGAGAGAGATTCTACAGCCTTCAGACTAGTTAGAAGTTCAGAATAAGAAATAGAAGTCTCAATTTTAGTTATCTTCTGATCAGTAGTTTTGAATAGTTTTATAATGGCAAGGGTTAGCTTCAAAAATTATTATAATAGTTCAGATTCACATTTATAGGATAAGGAGGATTCAGAGGTGGACACTCTTAGTTCTGAGACAATACAAGATTTTCACTAACATTTTGTGCATACCTAAATAATCTCCTTGGGTGAATTAGTTAATAATCTCTGCTTCATTAATGAATTTTAACTGCCCAGCATAAGTGTCAGACAGAAAAACTCACTGTAGAAATGGGAAACTGAGGTAAAGGCAAATCAAAGAAGCATTTTCAAGGACTGCCTGGAAAAAGGAAAATATGTGGATTCATTTTGGAGAACAGCTCCTCTGAATAGAGTTATTGCTCTCCTGTAAGGTCTCACCCTCTGAGCTGTTGCAGTTTCTCCTGAGTGTATGAAAGGGTGACAAAGGCAGAACAAGAATTATCTCACTGTAAGAGGGAGGGAGAGTGCTGTATTTGCTGATACACATCAAGAGAAGAGAAGTGCAGGGTGGGAAGAAAGAGGTGGCTTTGTTCTTGCAGCAGTTTGCTCAACAAAGCCCAGACTGTTTCATTGATAGTGGATGCTGCATGTTTATTCGGAAAATTTATGGTTTAATTAATTTTGGGTTGAGATAGCGAACATGGTTCAGTGCCAGATCAGGTGAAATACGATCCTAGCATTTCAAGAATTTAAGCAGCTGAGGGGGCTGACTGAATGGCACCTGAAATCCAATATAAGCCAGCACAATGGGAAGCCCTGGTATCTTAAAGGAAGATCTTTGGAGATTTTAAATACATCGAGCAGGGTGGCAGTGAGGAGGGGAGTGGGCTAGATTCATCCAACAGCTACATTCATCACAATTCCTACCAACAACATTCTGTTTTTCCCCCTTTGTTTGCAGTTCTGAAACAGAGACTGTGCCACAGGGAAAAACTTTGGAAAAGCTCAAAACCCACAGAGCATAAAAGCCACCGAAACAGTAAATTGCAGGACAAAGTATTTAAGGCGAAAAAAATAAGATTTGAACCTCCTTTTTATTTGCTTTCCAGTCTGAGGAACAATCATATACAATCATTGTTCTAAACCTTCTTCTGCCAGGAAGGCTGAGAACATAACTCTGGCTTTTCTTTTTAAAATATGGATATACACTTTTAAATGCCATGCGTTCAGTCAGGGTGTACCAGAATCCTGAGGTTTACCCAACTATAGAAAGGCTGATTCTCACATCCCTTGTGCAAGTAACATTGTATGAATATATTTTGTGTGTGAACATGGCAATATTTCACAACCAAAGTACTCTGTGGTTCCCACAGTTCAGTTGGAGCATGCATAGTACTTGCTGAACATCTTCTCCAGAACAAGGAAGTGATATTTTTCACTGTTTATTGATGAGGAACCATGTCACAGGACACAGAGGATTTGAATAGTAAAAAAAAGACCGTAGCCTGCATCTTCTGTGGTGTAAGATCCTGCTCTAAATACAGCACAGCTCTTCCACTTGACAGAGCACGAGGAACCTGCAGGGATGGTACTGACACAGGAGTGACATGCCTGAGTCAAGACCCCTAGCTATTGCAGTGTGAACATAGAGGAGCCAAAGCTCAGCTCTCCAGAGGAAAGTGGGAGGAAATTAAGAGTGCGGGATAATGTACAGCATCTCCCTTTATGCTGGAAGGGAATGAATGCATCACTTAGGCACTTGCACTCTGCTGCCTTCATTTTCATAACCACCTACTCTCACAGAAGCAGGCAGTAGTCAGGCCTGTCCTATAGGGAATGCTGATTTCTGTAGATGCTGTGGCTGTCTGAGATGCCTCAGCTTTAGCTGGCAGACTCAGACAAGGAAAGTAAGAACTCGGTCTCTGGAGAGTCCTTTCTGTTATCCACAGAGCTTGTCCCAGCTAATGACCCGCAGTATTTGGCAAAGAGGGGGAAAAAAGTAAATAAAAAAATATTTCCTTTCCCATCTCTTTGTGGATTTTCCCATAAGCTGCTTAAGTTACAGCTTCTGCTGCATCACACATGTACCTCTTCATTTTAGTGTCTGTTTTTGACCTTTGCTCATGGCATTCAGTCTCCCATGCACACCCTGCTTACTCTCTTTTTGTAATTTATGACACACACTGTACACCCATTTCCTTCTGCCCTTAACTCTCCTGCGTGTGTTCTTGTTATCTCAGCTGCTCGATAGATTTGCCATATTCTAGCCAGCTTCCAAGCCTGTTCTCATAACAGCCTTTCTTCCGGAAAATACTCCACTATTTATGAGGGCCAATCTGTAAATTCATATGGCTCAGCCTGTCCTACAGCCTTCCCTCTTGAGCAATGGAGTGTGACATTCATACAGTATTTGGGCCTTACTTGACTTTCAGGGTGTATAGGATTCATACACTTTTTGAGGATGCCAGTCAGATGTCAGTGTTGACCCTTTCCAAACTGAGAAATCAGCACTGAACATGACTTTTCCTCAGAGGTCTGCTCCTCCACTGAAGAAAGGTGACATTTGACTTTCTTTGGTTAATATTTCTCCTATTACTTGGGGTTGTAAATGGGAACACTGCAGAAAATGCAGACTCTAGTCAGTTCGTGAATCTTAAGTGAGAATTTATTCCTCCTCCATGCTGGCTTTGTGGAAAATCATCACAATGATTTCTACTGAACTTCAGTTTCTCACTCTTCCATCAAATTCTTCCTTTGCTTCCTTAAGCCAATAAACACCTCAGGCTACTTCCTTCCCCATGGGAGAGTCAGGATGCAAAGGACCTCCTGCTGGAGGGCTGGGATGCAGGTTAAGGAGTAGCCAGGAGAAATGTGAGGACTACTGTGTGAGGAGAGGTAATTCAAGGTGTTCAGCCAATAATTCCAGCAGGTCAAAAGCAGCTCTTAGGTGAGCAGCAGCAGGGCTGAGCTGTAGTTAGGAGGTAGGTCCTACAGTGATACCTCATGTTGGCTTGTTTAGCAGCAACGAAGCTGGAGAAAGTGGAAGTTCACAAATGGACTTCTGAAAATCCCATTTCTCTCTGCTTTATGTCTCCTGGTAACAGAACTGTGTTAGTCTGAGTCCTCCACTGACCAACTGCCAGTTGCAAGTCTTGTGAAGGATTCAAAGGATCTGATGAAGGAAGCAAAACACTCTCTTTATGCTACTGGCCTCAGAAATGCCGGCCTTCTCTCATGGTCTCCCTCTCTCTCTACCTGCAGACGAAATCCTGTGTCACACATCTGCCTTTTTACAGCTGGACAGGAAGGAATGAGGATCTGCACAATGGTTGTGTAACTCTGTCCTTGTTTATCCAGATGGCTTTTCTGTGGCAGAAGTTATCTGAATGATGAATGCATTTTCCGCTTAGGACAGGATCCATTTCCTGGGATGCATCACCTGACTCTTTCTTCTCAGGTCATTTCTCTGAGCATCTGGACAGCTGTCTCACATTTCTGATGTCTTTTGATATTTGACTGAGGTTGACTGCAAGCTTGGAGGTATGGGGGAGGAGAGAGAGAAGGAGAGGAGGAAACTCCCAGAAGAAAATCAAGGTGTAAATATGTCTCCATTTCAACCATAGGTGTAATTGGAACCTACGGAGTGGTGCCCAAGGGAGCTTTGATCTTTCTGCCTTAAGTTCCTATATGAACAAAGTGATATTGGTATCAGGTGATAGATAACTGAGCATATAAGATGGGCTGAAGCAGAGAATGGTGAAGAGCAAACTACTGTAGGCTGATACAGCCTTGTAGCATAGATATCCCCAGATATCCCCAGCTTCCTTCAAGATTCTGGCCACCTTCCTTCTAATGCAGCTGAGCAGGCAGTTGGCCTTATTTGCAGTGAGAGTGCACTGCTGGCACATCTTCAACCTAGTACACATCCTAACCCCAAAGTCCTTTTGGGGAGGATTGCTGACCAGCCAGATAGCATCAATGTGTGGGGTTTCTCTGCTTTATGGGTACTTCTCCTTCCGTAATCTTGTAAGGTTTCTGTCAGCTCAACCCTCAGATTTCTCCCTCTTACCCAAAAGTTCTCTGATATGAAACATCAACCATTCCCCCTCATTCAGTATCATCTGCAAATATAATGGGGATACATTCTGTATTATGCAGATAAAAATATTGACCACAGTACAGATTCCAGGGATGTGCCTTTAGTTACCAGTCAAAATTGGAGGACACCAAGTCATTGAATATTCTTCTTTGAACTCAGCACTCCAGATTTTTTTATCCTAACAGCTTGATCAACTAACTCATATTTCATGAGCTCCATAACATGAATGCTGTGTCAGATTGTCTCCAAAACCTTAATAAATCAATACTATATCCACTGCTCTCCCCTTGTTCACACAGTCACTTCATCACACAGGGCAATTAGGTTGGTTGAACCTGGTTTCTGTATGGTAAATCCATGCTGACTATTCTGACTTCCTAAAACCAGAAATTCCTAGATCTGATACCAGCTTTAGGCCCTCCATTAAAGTAGTTCTTAGGGGCAGCAAATTTAATCATTGTCCCATCTCAAGGAGAAGTTCTGGAAAACTCACTTGTCCTCCTCCAAAACAGTTGGAGCATCCAGATTTTACTTGTGTTTCTCCCTATCCCATGCAGATATCAATGGAACAAATTAAGATATTTTGCCTCTCTGAGGCCTGTTCAATGGTCTGTGCAACACTCAATAAGTACCACTGAAGGAAACATTTTAAACTCCTTAAGAGGTTATAGACAAAGGTGCTTACCTCAATATTATTAAAATAAAACACTGTAATCCCTTCAAGAATATAATTCCCCAACTTCCGAAACACATTTACAGGGTCAGAGTGTAGGCAAATGGGGATTTAACGAATTTCATTGAAAGCAGTGAATTGGGCCTTTTCTAACCCATTTCCTGGACGGATGTGTTATTGTCAGGATTTCACTTCAGTGCCTGAGAGCATCATATGATGAATCACATGGAAGAGAAAAACTTCCTCCTTCCCCACCTCTCTCTGGCACTGGTGATTCAGGTCCTCAAGCACTGACTGTTGGAGCACTAGTTCTCCATTCAGAAAAATCAAGCCAGCATCTTGGCAACTGTTTCAGTGACTTTAGGCAACTGTTTCAGTGACTGTGCAATCGATGCACATTTACATTTCTTGTAAATGCTTGGCACAAATAGAAAGATTACTTCAAATTTATGAATACAGAAAGGATTGACTCAGGACAAATCAAAGTGGAGAAGAGAATATATGTCAATACTCAAAGAGAGTATCACTTCCCAGCTGGAATAAGCTAGAAAGGTATCTGTCTGGTGGGATTCTTATTGGGAGTCTTGCCTTTAGTCTCATTATTTTTTAAAGAAATAACAGAAACTGATACACGTTCCATCACTATAAAGTTTATTGCTTACCTTCTCTTACCAATGGCTCAGGACCATGTTTGCTGTCATCTTTCAAGCTATAAAGTAATTTGGAAAAAAGTGTTCTGATTAGCAAAGTAGCCATGGACTGGAATTTACTGGTGCCTTCATATTTGCTCACTAGGAGAAGATTTCTTAGCTTTATGGAAATGTATTTGACTATATTTTAATTTGTTACAGTTAGTTTTAGTCAGGGCAGGAAAGTCCAAGATGACTCACAGAACTTCTGACTTGAAAATCTTAGAGGAAACCACATTGCAAGCAAAGTTGTGTGATCAAAAAATCACTCTCTGCAGAAGCTATAGACTGGATCACCAAACCTTCAACTGCATGGGTGGTCACTGCTCCCACTAAAGCCATATGGTGATAAAAAGACCATCCCAGAAATAAGATGTTAGCTTCTCACCATAAACTCATATTTCCTCTGGCTGCCTCTTGCACAGGGAGAGGAAGAGATGGATTCAGTATCTTGTGCTTGGACCACAAGGCAACAAGCAGCACACTGTTGGTGAGCCAGGAGACTGCATCCAGGCCTTCATTCAAGATTAAAACCAGGCATATGTCAAAAATAACAGGGCCTGTACCTGAGCAGCCTCTCAGGGACAAGCTCATGTTCTGGATCCGGTTTGCAAAACCAAGTCCCTGGAACCAGTTTCATCTGCAGTGTCTGCAGGGGCAGAGCACAGATGGGAGCCAGCCCTTCCTGCCCTGTACCCAAGTTTTCTCATCCAGACAGCTCCAGACTGGAGCCAAAGGAGCAGTCATCATGTGAGCAGGGTAGACTGTCAGCAAGTTAAGCTCTCATTTAAACTTCTAGTCTTATCCACTCAAGAGATTACAGGCAACGCCAAAAACTTCTGCGATATTCTTGCCAAGGGTTAAGGAAATCAATAGGCTGCAGTATAGGCTTATACACGGATACATACAAAGTTTGCTTGGATTCATGGTTCCCAAATTAAACAGGGGAAACAAACAGGTCTCTGTTGCAAGCCTGAAAGCTGTTTGCAACATGTTCTGTGGCTGTCAGATTGCCCAGGAATAGCAGTCCCTTGGCCTGATCCTTGCCATCCTCTTCTTCTCAGGGAAGGTAGAACTCATAAATGTGTCCTACTTTGGACTACTTGTCCCTATATTGCAGAAAGGACAGTTCTTGCAGCCTGTCCCTAACTCCCTCTCTTCCAGATAGGAGTGAAGCTGGTCCTTTGGGCTCAAGTAAGACTTCAGAGGTGTTCATGCTGGTGGTTAAGGGGAACTGGGGTGTCTTTCTTTCTATGGAGCCAGAGCAAATGTAGATGGTTTCTATCACAAGAGAAACCCAGACCATGACAGACAGGTTGGAAGTATAAAACAAATTAATTTTGCTTTCACAGCAGAATAAAACAGTCAGTAAACTCCTTCTTTCCAGGAGGAAAACTGAAACAAGAATAATTTCCTGTTGAGAGTCAGAGANCCCCCCCCCCCAAAAAAAAAATGAACTCCTCAAAGAAACAGAGAGGAAGAAGAGGAAAAAACTGCTACATTTTGCAGCTTCCTACTCAGAAAAGGAGCTGACATATTAAAACTGGCAACATTTCAGTGTCCCCTTAAAAGGCTACATTATCATTCCAGGCTAGGAAAAAATGTAAAAGGCTATGTGTAACAGCACCCTCTGGTGAATCCTGTCACAAGAGTATCCCTGTCCCTATAGATGGAAAATAGGATATTGCTGTAAACCATCCCAGAGCAAGACCATAAATGTAGATGATAATTTGGAGACGGAGGGAACATAGAAAAGTAGAGACACCCCTAGAGATGTCAAGAAGGAAAGAGCACAGATCCATTTGATCCTGCCAGGAATCCCCAGCTGTGATGGCCTCCTGTGAAACAGCTGTTGAGGCATCTCCTATTCAAACCATTCAGTCTCCTGCCTTGGAGAGAGGGGATATGCTAATATTTCCAAATAACTGGCTCATTCCCTCTTTCCTTCATGGCCCTTTGCTTCCCAGGCCTTGAACTTAAGAGGCTACCCAGGTAGAGGGAAGAGAGCATGCAGCATGATGCATCCAGCTGGAGAATCCTTTCCATAGACTGAGACATTGCTGGAATTACCCAGATCTAATTTAAGCTCTGGTGAATGCAAAGTGTGTGCCAGCAGGCGAAGAGCTCATGGAGTTTGCCACCCAAGGTGGATTAAACCAGCTTGGAAAGTTTCACGAGAGAAAGCATTTCTTTGAGGCAGGATGAGTGGCTGGCTAGTAATTCAACCACGAGAAGATCTGGCCTCTGTGCAAGTCTGCAAATAATACATATGCTTACTCGTGCCTTTCCATCTCAGAGGGAGAAGAAAGTGGAGAATGAGGGCAGCTCAGTGCAGGAACAACATTTCCAGAAGTAGAAAAATGTTCTGACTGCATACCCATATCCTGCACTTTCAAAAGGTATTTTAAGGCCACCAAAAATATGTAGTATGGGAAACGGAAACCAGCCCAATCCCTCATTTACAGAACCTCTCCCTGTTGCTTCTGCTGAGGCACCATTTCCAGAAGCAGCAGGAGAGTCAGCCTGCGAATGCAGACCTGTTCTCCATTTGCTGGGTTATTATCACAGTGCTTGACTTGGCTGCCCTGTGCCCCTTGCAGTCTGTATCAAGGGCCCTGCCCATCTCCTGCCACACAGTGCAGTATCACACTGCTTGGACTACTCTTGACAGGGGCACAAAGACATACATTAGGCCAATAAGCCTGAGTTTGAGATTTCTTTTCCTGGACCTTTTGCTGCGCAGTATGTATGATCAGTAAATCCATAGGCTCGGTTGTGCCCTTAATCTCTGTTGCTGATATGTCTTTAGAGCTCAGGCTTTGGCACCATCACTCTTGAAATTTCTTGGTTTTTTCTGCCCACTGTTGTTTCTGGAATTTCTCCTCAGCCCAGACAAATTTTCTCTGCATGAAGACAGCTTGACAGTAGGACAGCAAAATATAGCATTTACCCTAGTAGGTAATAATCTGGTGTCTCACAGAGGTGCACAGAAACCTGGGTATCTTAGTGGCTAACAGATCAAGATTTGGATCTGACAAACTGGCTCTTCTGATTGATGCAAGGTGTACAGGGAGAGAGGTCCATGAGTAGTGGCACCAGGAGGCTCAAAGAGTGGAAGTTCCCAGTGATCTGTTTCCTGCCTCCTCTTCTGCCTGCCTTCAGCTGGAGCACAGCAGGCAGCTCACACTGTGTGTTGGGTACTCTCCTGGAGTAGTGTAAGGGGTGGTCTTTCAGGGACCCTTCCTCCTCAAATTTCTTCTGCTCCTGAAACTATGTGGTTTTCCAGATCTGTAGCCCTTTTACTTTCTCTGAGGATAGGCTTAGTTGTTTGTATGGAAGGAGACAGAAGGGTCAGTAGTCTGAAGAGGAAGACACCTGCAACTTATCTAGGAGATAAGTTTATTTCCAGTCCAAAGGAAATGGGAGAATATAAGGGTTGTCCTTTATTTTGGGGAGCTTTCAGAGACCAAATTGTTGAAAATCAAAAAGTCACTTGTTGTGAGCACTGGACACACAGCAATGGTCCTTCCACTGTAAGTTAGAACCAAATGGGAAACAAGTTCATAAGGAAAAAGTTTTATGCAGACCCCTTCAGCAGGTCAGGGAAAGAAGCAGAAAAAGCAACTTACTTCCTTGATTCTCAGTGTGATTTATCTCAGAGATCATCTCTTCCATAATATCTCATTTTCCCCAATGCATATTCCTAACTGTAAATGTTTCTGTTACTTGCTGAAAGATTCATGCTTTCTCAAAAGCTTGTTGTGCTTGGCAAAAAATATCTAATGGCAGAAAACTCATCACTTACTCCTGATTGCTGTAAAAGCTGCTTGTGTGTGTACATCTGTCAACAGAGTCAAGGAACAAGCAGCACATTCAATTTCCCACTTTTTTTTTCAGTTTCTCCTCACAAACAGATCTTCCAGATCAGATCATATTGCCATCTTTTTCCAGTCTCTGTCTTTCAAAACATGAGAGGAGGCATATTAGTAGCATTTTGCTCAGCTTCAGTGGCAGGGGGGTTGGAACTAGATGATCTTTCAGGTCCCTTCCAACCCAAATCATTAAGTGATTTAATGTTTTTTCCTTGGTTCACTGCACAGGACAGCAAGTAGAGCCACAGTTCACTTTTTTGTTTTTAGCATTTTCCTTCCTTATACCTGCAGAAAGAGTAGGTGTGTTCAACTGAGATACCTACAACGATGCTAAGGTGGTTTGCAAAATCCTGTGGTTGACTTGATAACTGTTCTCTATTCAGCTAAGTGCACCAGTGAGCCATTCAGAAATGCCGTAGGGTAGATAATATGGAGACTAAATTTGTTCTTTGAAGAGCCTGAATCCATCTGTGAGGAGAGCACTACCTGAAGCCAAACCCCTCCCATACCCCACAAAGAAAGTTCCCCACTGAGCTGTATCTTAAAGTAGGTGGTATACACCACTAACAAAGCTTCTCTCATCTCCTGCTAACTCCAGCCAGATGCCAGATGAGCCCAAGTGAAAGCAAGGTTTGCTTTCTAACTTTGCCTGCTTTTATAGATTCCTCAGTTGCCTAGCCTCACCTCCCTGTTCCCCTCAGGTTTCAAACAGCCTGCCATTTAAATCACCTGGGATGTAATTAACCAGGAAAGTCCACTAAAAAGTTCATTACAGAGAGAAGTTCCCTATCTTCAGTTTTCATCTCACCGAATCACAATACTGAAACTTCAACCAAATGTCCTTCCAGCTACAGAACTGCTTATCCTGGGAAACTATCAGCCTGAGGTTTGGATTAACAGCACTTTCCCAAGTGGGAGACACCCTCTGTCCTAGATGAAATGAGACATGATCAATGACTACATGTTCCAGCTCTCAGTGGAGTAATTCACAGGCACAGAGATCCAATTCAGTCTGAGAACCAAAGTGAAAAGCTCCATTATAAATCAATAGAAAGTTAACTAGTGCTCTGCATTTTGCACAGCACAATTTCTAACTGAACATTTGAGTATTTACTATTCCAAACCAGTTACAACCTTTTAAGCTTAGAATTCCCAACAGAGGTGCAGAACTTGCAAACTTCTTTACCCTGTTTTAATTCATGAAGGGGCAAGCTGAGGGACAAAGAGGGGAGAAATAGATCTAGGAACATATCTCTACTAATGCATTACCCAGCATACAAGTTATCAGACAATGTTCTTTCCTCTATTTGTTTTCTTTTAGGCAAAATAATTTATTTTTTTTTACAAGTAATCAATGGAAGGGAAAAAACTATATCCCAAAACTAAGAAAGCACAGCCTCAAACTCCACCATGTTACAATAACACAGATGGCTCCTTCCACCAAAGAAGGATTTTATTGAAACTGGCATAACTCTGCTGGTGCTGTGCAGGAGGAGCCTTTTTCTGGGCCATTTGCCTCTATTTGGTAGGAGTGAATTACGTCAGTGTCAGTCACCCACATCCATTTCCATACTCCACACGGCAGAGCTACATGCCATTTTCTTCCTTATGATTATGCTTTATTATTCCTATTACATCAGTGCCTGGAGGCCTTGGGATAGACCAGGTCTCTATTGTATTCTTTGCTGGATTTACACAATGACATACAATCACAGCAGCAAAGGAGTTCCTGGAGTACTGTGTGCTGTGAGCTGGAAAGGCATTCGGGGTAATAAAACAGGGAAGGTAATGATACCATGTTCTCAACCAAAGCACAGTGAAATCATTGTAAATTCCATGATGGGTAGGTGATTTAGCTTCAGTCATGCATCACTGCAGAGAGTGACCTTGATGTAAGTGTCATAAAACTTGGCACAGCATCAAACCCACACACAACAAAGCCATAGGGCCAAAGTGTTCTGGCAGATCCTCTCCAGGCCTTTCCTTCTCCTTCCAAGGCTTTTCCTCATCAACTGCTTATTGTGTAAACTGTGTTTGAACAAAATAGCTATGTTAGAGGTGGGATACTACAGGGTTAGGACAAAGTTCGTGGTAAATTTTTCCTATTTTCTTTTCTGGGTTTTAATTTTTTTTTTTTTTTAGTCTTCTGTGTTTCCTGGCTCTTGTGCTCTTGTGTCTTGAAATCGCACCCTTGATGTAACTTGATTGTGGTTCATTTTTCTTGTGGTCTAATTAAATCTGGCTCCAGACAGAGTTATGTGTTAGCAACAACAGAAGGAGGAGGTAGGAATCCAGAGATCTAGGAATCAGCAGGAATGTCATGGCCTGAAAAGTGAAAAATCAAAGGGTTGGGAGCCTAGAGAAAATGAAGGAAGAAAACATGAGTAGATAAATTCCTTAAGCAGTCTAAAGTCATCTGAGTGGCTTATCAGAGTATTGATAACTCAGGGCAGATTTGGGTGTGGCGGAGGAATGTGAATTCCTCCAGCCTGGAACACAGCAGCTGTACACAAGATCCCAGATGAGACCTTGCCATAATGTCTTTGACGTTAACAGAATTACATTAAAGATGTAGATCCCAAGGGGTGGAAATCAAATTAAGGGCTGTGTGCTTATGAAGTGAAGGCTTGGTTAGCAGTGGAGGAGGGAGGGTCTAAAATGGTGAATTTGAGGTCCATCTCAAGAATTGAGTCTTTCAAAGCAGTGCAGTGGTAGTTTAAGCAGCTGCTGGGGAGAAGGGAAAGGAGATCATTCTGAGATAAACCCTTTAGTTGATTTTGGACACTGGTCCATAATCCTCTTGTTGCTGGCTGTGAAAGATGTAAACCTCGTCTCTAGAGTGCTGTAAAAAGCTCATTATTTGGGAGAATTTCAATGCAGAAAGTAGGTTTACTTTGTAATGAATATTTCTATTTCATTAAGTCTTTTTAATTTATTAACTGTTCAGAGCTTTTCTCCTGTGTCAGTGACCAGCTGCCTTCCAAAAACTGGACTCATAAAAGAACTTAGCATTTAGATACAATAAAGCAGAAGAGAAGGAGAAAAGCAGTGTATTATTATGTTGTATGTATGGCTGAACCTCTTTGAACCAAGAGCTGGTTATTCAAGATGTTATTAAGTTATTAAGATGCAAACCCATGTATCAAGTGCTGCTGGACATGCCTGCACTGTGAAGACTCCAACATGCAGTACTCCTAGCACAGTGCAACGTTTATAAACTGAGAGATGTAGGACCCATGGTGGCTAAGAGCAGAGAAGTCAAAAAGTCTCTGTTTCCTTTCCAGTGGGGAAAATAGGCAGATGAAGTGATTTAAAAGCTGAAGTGGGGATAGAGGAGACATTTGTTTCTATAGGATTCTCTGTCTTCAGTGTCTGATAGTAATAAGGACTCCAATGGGACGTTTCCCACATGGGTGAACATTCCTTCTTCTCCATGCCTATCATTATTAATACATGTTTATATCCCTTTAGCTTCTAGGTGAGCTATTACAAGAATAAATAAAAAGGTAACTATTATAGAGTCAGACCTTCAAACAACCTTCAATCTCTGATCCTGCATCCTTTCTCAGAGAGTGGAAAGAAAAGAGAGTGAGAAAGTCTATCTGAGTGATCTGTTCCTTGGGATCTCCTCTCAGACACCACAGCTGGTAGTTCAGCGATTTCCTGGGCTGCATCTTGAGATTGTTGACTGCATCACTTGTTTTTCAAGGATATCTCTTCCATCAGCCAGAGGAGTAACACCACAGTTGTAAAACATGTTACTTTCTTGATCTTGTTGTTACCTGTGATCCTGTGATGTCTGTCACAGATACTTGGTATTTGTAGGGGAAATCCACCTCAGCCTGAATATCTAAAATTTAGTTTTTTAAAGTTCAGCTAAACAACCTGGACTAGACTGCCTTTACAGGGAGGAGGGGGGAGGTGAAAGGTGGGGACAAAAATGGGTGTCTTCAGCCTTTCAATCGTGTCTGAGACACGTAGCCCAAGATGATACTAATTGCTCCCTGAGGGTACATATCTATCTCTATGGACAATAAATGGAGTCTAGAATCCAACAGTCAGCCTTTAAAGGCAGTGCCAGTGAAGCCAGGTTGTTCAGCACTAATGAAAATAGATATTTTTTCACCATGCTTAGCTAAGTCAGCTTCATGGTCACAGGTTGCTTACCTGTCTTGAAATCCTTACTAGAAAGATTTTAGGAAGAAAATACTTTTTTCTGAAACACCACCTCTGACTCAGCAAGAGCCACAGAGGAATCAGGAAGGGTGCTCTGAGGAAGGTTCAAAACACGTTTGCGGTGTCCTTAATGTCCCTTGAAATCTGCTGGTTAGGGATGCCAACAAAGCTAAACTCATGGTCTGACCCAGACACTGGTATTCCTTTGCTAATATGTGGAAGGTTAAGGAGGGACATAAGGAATGACTTAGCAGGAATGACTTCCTGATTAATTCCAACATATTATAAAATGGGTTCCTTTTTTAATTTTGTAGGAAAAGGACAGACATAATTTTGCATGTAGTAGAATCTACTGTTTAATTTTCTTCTTTTTTTTTTTTTCTAGAGGGTAGGACAGGAGGAATGAAAAGATTTTTGTCTAACTGTTTGTTTTCTAAAGAAAAAAAAGACTAAGAAAAAGGAGAAAAAAATCAGCCAACTGCTCTGAATTCTGGGAATTACAGGGTTACTGTCTTGGATCTTGGATTGGGAAAATGTGGGGAATCCCTGCCATTCAGGAAAATCCCTTCTTCAAAGCTGTTTCCCGGTGCCACTGAGGATGCCTGGAGCATCAGAGCTGCCAAGAGCTCAGCTGCTTCCTGGCAAAATATTGATGAGGCCAGGGAGACAGGAGTGTTTTCACCAGCAAGGCTTCTGGCTGCTCAGAGGACTTCTGTTCAAGTAAGACACTCCCAGAATGTTCTCAGCTTTGGAACATTGTCTTCTTCCCTGCCCCAGAGGTCACAGGTACACTGGAGAAGACAGGCAAACAGTAGGAGGAAAGATGAGTCCTAGGACAGGGGAGGAGCTTGCCTAGGGTTACACAGTGTGTTGGGATTTAAGTCAGGAGTAGTGCCCTGCCCGGCTGAGTCCGAGTGCAGCACCTTGTGCACTGTCCCTCTCCACTCCATCAAAACAGCCTTGTGGTTGACTTAAGGCAAAAAGGGGCAACAGTTCCCCTTTGAAAACGTTTCAGTTCCCAATATCTTTTGTTAGTTTTTCTTTTTAAGATATGTTTTATTATCATTGTTCTTCCACCACTGGAAATTTATTTTTTCCATGCTACCTTGCGTGACTCCATTTACTGAGGCAGCCTCCAAACCTCTCCTCCAACATTAGCACATAAAATAATTTCCCTTGTGAGGAAGCTGGGAACATTCAGTTATTCTAGTAAAAAAAAGCAGTGGGAACTGCATGGATTTTTTTCTTTTTCTTCCTTTTGTTGTTTTCATTCCCCTCAGGCTGGTTAGCTCTGCTGACGTCGACTTGCCCAGTGTTTACTTTTTTAGTGGAAAATTGGTTGTCTGCTCTTCATCAGCATCAGTTTGGAATCCATCTCTCTCGATGCCATGGATCCTCAGCCATCACAGCAACAGGTTTGTTCTGATGATGCCTACACCTTGCAGTGCAGTCTGGCACTGGAGCTACACAAAGCTCGTTGGGAGATGCAAAATATCATGATGGGTATTAGGCAGCATTGTGCTGAGTTGAAGCAAGTGTTAAAAGATGTCCAGAAGAGCAAACTCCTTCAGAGTCAGAATCAACAGCTCTTAGGAAAAAAGAAGGGTAAACTCTAATCCAAAATTCTAATTGTTGCCTTAGTAATGAGAGATGAAAATCATTAAAAACAATTTTGCATCCTTGGAAGTGATTTGTGTTCCAGAAGGGAAAGGGGAATGTAACATTTTTTTTTTTTTTTAGGCAAAGGACTGACATCTTGGATATGAGACAGATTCTCTCCATATGCAAGGAAGTGCTCAGTCATGTTTCATTAAGAACTTTTCTTAGGCCACTGGAAGGGTCCCTTCAGGCTAGGTAGCATGTGTTATTTTTGTCTTCCATACGGAGATGACCTCCTACCTTAGGTCAACATCTTCAGAGCTGATATTCTTAGGTTTTTCACTTGATTTTCTGGACATGTCTTTACTATCTGCTAAGAGTGGCCTCAAGACTGTGCTTGCCTCCTGCCCACATGCCAAGGCTTGGTCCATGGCCTCTTGCATAGCAGGAGAGCATCCTTCCAGGCAGGTTTGCCTCTGCCAGCGGGATGGAACAGGACTTGGCCTGCCTGCGGAGGCGGTCTGCAGGCGGGCTG
Organism: Thryothorus ludovicianus; assembly: GCA_013397245.1. NCBI lineage: Eukaryota > Metazoa > Chordata > Aves > Passeriformes > Certhiidae > Thryothorus > Thryothorus ludovicianus. The sequence continues at coordinate 1,837,912 of VZTB01016677.1, read as the reverse complement.
GAGGCACCTGTGAGGCAGCCCAGGGCTCAGGGCATGGGTGGGACTCAGCAGAATAAGCACTGTGGCCAGTATCTCTCTTCAGGGGCTGAGAGGCCTAAAAAGGTGATGATTTTGTCCCAGAGTGAGAGTGGCATTCATGCAAAGCAATAAAAACTTGTAGAATGTCTCTCGCCAGAGAGTTTGCTTGTCAGGCCATTCCTGAGAAACCTGATTGCTTTTATAAAATAGAGGTCCAGATCACAAACTGTTAAATTGATGTAGTTGAGGGACCATCTTTAAAAGGTCAGCTTCCCAATGAGCTCAAAGCAGAGGAAAAGTCATGTTCCTCTGTTCCTGAAAGTCTCACTCACCATCATCTTTTTCCTTGAGTGCAAATGGGCTCATGGTCTTTTAGCTAGAAAATTCTCTCATTTCTTTCTTTACAAAACATCTGAAGCCAGAGCAACCTTTTGGTCTAAGTTGCTGGGATCTTTTGGTGACAAAGCACAGTACTATGGAGGTGAAGGAATGTTGACCTTTTTACATGCCCAACTGAGATAAATCACCTATTCCTTGAGGAAACCAGTGTCTCATTGCAAAATTTTGTGCGTTACATGAATATAAAAATCTTTTTGTGAAAAGAATGTTTTTCCTAATGCAAAGATACTGCATTTAACTCAGTTCATCCCATATCTCAGAGATTGTGAAATAAATAATAAAGGTGAAATTCTAGCAGCCTTGACATGATATTTAGCATTCATACCTTGCCTAGCATCTTCATTGCACTGTGAAATATATGCTTCATAAATTACTCATATAACTGCATGTTCGCTGTGCACTCATAGTGATCTCCTCTGGCAGTTTACTGTTTGAGAAGTTGTAAAAAATCCACATGGGATTTTGAAAACTGTTCATTCCATCTTTCTGGACTACCTGAAATGTCTGTATTCCTTTGATCATTTTTGATTGTACATACTAGAAAGTCCTAGATTAGGTTGTTCAGATATTTTCAGATATGTTAACACTGTAACACCATAAATTTAGAATAGAGGTGAGAGCTTTTCCTTCTTTTCAGCAAAAATTCAACATCTTTCCAATGCACTGGGCCATGAACCTGTGTGTACAAAGAATCCTGTAAAACAACTTTATCTATCTGTGGTACAAATGAATTTCTTACTTTTGAGTTCAAAGTGAGTGTGTCTTGTCCAGATTGTAGAGATGTCTGTATGCAGTGTCCCACCTTTGTGTGGGTTAGGATGGACAGGGTCTGCCAGGAAATGGGTAGAGTCTAGCAGCCCCTGTGGCCAAAAGGATGAGGATAACTCCTGAAGGACAGGTCCACTGATGGTTTCCAAGTGTGATAATCTCATCAGAGCTTCCCACTGCTGACGACTGGCTGTCCAGAGGAAACAGGAAAGAGTTTCTCTGTACATGCTACATTTCCTGGAGTTCTGAACTAATATTTTTACCTTAGCCCCCTTGTAAGTAGGGTTCTGGGCTGACTGAAAAAATGCTCTTTTGTACACCAACCTTGTGCTTTTTTGCACCTAAACACAGCATGGCCTTTGGAGCTGTGACATCTTCTACCACCTCTAGGTGCTCATGTGTGGCATTCCAAATATTGATGTTCTGCTGCTGGAATGATTGCATTACCTAGAGATAGTGGAAAGCCTTTTCCAATTCTTCTGTATTTCTTTATCTTTTTAGTCTGTGGTTTGTGTTTGGCTATGTAAGGGGTGCTGTTCTAAGAAATCCATGAAGGCAGTAAAAGTATAAATACTTCTGTCAAAGTGCCTGTTCCCCATAAAGCAATATCCATACAATAATCCTGTAGTAGCTGATTCCCACCATTGCATTGTTCAATGCCGGCAGAACCAAATCCCTCTACAAAGGATATTTGTACCAATTGAATTGTGAAGTAGTCCAGACTTATGCTCCTTAATTACTTACAACCAACAAGGCATATGACCATATTTGACATACTTGCTGAGATATCTCCAAAGCTTTCATTGGGCAGAGCCATCCAAAGTTGACCTTTTTTTTTTCTTCCTTCTTCCTCACTCAGGCATCACTCCCAATGACTTCAAGACAAGAGCTTCTCATTGTTCCTGATTTTCATTAATCAACCTAAAATCAGATACAGACCTAAGGCAGTTTCCCCACATATAGAGGGAGTAAAAACTAAGTAAATAGACAAGAATTTCTATATTGATTTGTGGTATCTTCCAGTTTATTTGCATCCACTACCTGCTAACTGCAATCTTTAAATGGTCTAAAACAACACAGGATCTGGAACACAGAGGTGTCTAGGTTCCTATAAACATATGATACTCTTTTACAAAATCCCTTCCATCCTCTGAGCATCCACCCATACTTCAAAGTAAGATGTAAATTCTGGGGCCAAGGCATTACACCAAAAATTTGGCAAAATTCATCCTGCAGCAAATCCTGACATTTCAATGTTTGTTTTCATCCCACATTGGAACAAAGAGCTGAAATGTCAAGATTTTTTCTCTGGGTGGAAATTTTGGGGATAAAAACAAAACAAAAAAGCCCAAAAAACCTTTTTTCTTTTTTTGGCAAAGTTACAGCATTTTGCCTGACATTTTCAAGCAAAACAAAATATTTCACCATTCCTGAAATCAAAATGTTTTCTTGTGGTGTGTCAAAATGACCCCAAAATGCTCTATTTCAGGTCACTTCTGAGCTTTTCCCTTGTGTTACAGCCTTCTGGGACATGTAGTTTGGAAGTCTGCTCTTTGCAGGCTCCATGTCTGGATTTTGTGAAAACTCTAAAAACCCATATAGATAATCATCCTTCCACAGGGCAAAGAGAGAAACATCTGCATTGCATTAGGATAACAAAGAGTGTCCCATCTACTAAGAAAACGTCCTGAACTGTAATCCTGCACTGTAGCTGGAAAGTAATTCATTATTGAACTCATCTGACTCAAAATATTTTGAGCCAATTCAGAAATAAAACCTTCTGTCTCAGGTCAGTGGGAGTTTTTTCTTTTTATTTTCACTTTTTTTTTTTTTCCTCTGGTGTATATGGATTTTCCTCTGTTACACCTAGCATTGTAACAAACATAGCAATATATCTGCAAAGACTGGTTCACCTTTGAGTTTTGATTTTAAAATGGGACATCTGTTTACATCTAGGAGGGAAGGGAAAATTGGTAATCCTGGTATTTTCTTGTTGCTCAGAGCAGGAGCCAGAGTTTTAGGGCAGTCTCTGTTTTGGCATTTCCAGCAGGAAACTAAGGCAATTTGTTAATCTAGCTTTTTATTCTGCTTGAGCCTATCTATTTCTAAGTGGAACCTGGGATGAGGTAAGTCCTTCTTGATGGCTGCTACACCTAAATATAAGTGGATCTACTTTTAAGGAGTCTGCCCACCATCACATATGAAGGTTGCAGTAACACAAGAACTCCAGTCTGGGCTTGAAAGTTCTAGTCTTAGGGTTTGTGCTGTTTTCTCTTTGTGACACCAGTCAGACACTCACCACTTTTTCTGCTCAGATCTACCTTCCTTGTTTTCATGATCTGCTATGAGAAGACATCGTGTGGTTACCTTAGCACGAAAGTATCAAAAGCAAAGTATTCTTGGTAATAGCTCTCCTCAGAGTTCATAAATTATTGCCTTGAAATTTGGAGCACTCACTGTGCTTTCACTCTGAGAATTGCTTAGTGATAGCTGCCATGCTCTGTAAGGTCTTCTCTCTGTGGACAGATACAATTCCTTCAGGGAATCAAGAAGAACAGTGCAAACTAGTAAGGATTATACACAAGAGAAGATGTCCTTACTGCAGAGTAAGGCTCCTAAATGGGCTACTGCTGTGTTACAGATCTTAAAATTCAGGTAAGCCTCCTGTGCAAGAGCTCTTCACTCTGCTTTGAACTTCTGCTTTAAAACACACATCTAATTTTAAGCACTCAGAACACTGCCTCTCCAGTCTATGGGCAGAATAATGGGAACATAATTGATCACGTTGAAAAGACCTTTAAGATCATTAAGTCCAATCATTAACCCAACACTGCCAAGTCCATCACTAAACCATATCCCCAAGTGCCACATCTACACATCTTTTAAATGCCTCCAGGGGTGGTGGTTGTATCACTTCCTTGGGCAACCTGTTCCAGTGCTCGACAACATTTTTGATGAAGCATTTTCTCCCAATATCCAATCTAAACCTCCCCTTGTGCAACTTCAGGCCATCTTCTCATGTCCTCTCACATCTTGTGAGAAGGGAATCGTGCCCACCTGGCTACATCCTCCTTGCAGGTAGTTGTAGAGAGTGATAAGGTCCTCCCAGAGCCTCCTCTTCTCCAGGCTAAACACCCCCCTCTCCCTCAACCATTCCTCACAGGACTTGTGCTCCAGACCCTTCACCAGCCTCATTGACCTTCTCTGGACACACTTCAATCCCGTGATGTTGTTCTCACAATGAGAGGCCCCAGACTGAACACCAGATTCAGGTATGGCCTTGCCAGTGCCAAGTGCAGGTGAAACATCTCTGCCCTAGTCCTGCTGGCCACACCACAAAAACAAGGTCCCTCAACGAATGCTTAAGGTCTTAGCTGTAAAGAACCTTCCTCAACTGACTATGGAGGGAGTTTCAATAGACTTTCCCCTTAATTTTGCACCTTTGTTAGGAGCCTGGAGATAGATGGGAGAATCAGAAGCGTTTGTGTCTCCTCGAGGCTCCCCAGGGTGTGCAGGTGTCAGCTGGCTGAGAGGCACAGAAGTACAGCTGGTGGGTATTGCCTCAGTAGTACAATAAAATCCTAAAAGCCATGGTAAAAAGCCAATAATGTGTTACAAGTATCTTTAAACACTGAGTCTGCATCAAACTCATTCTTGTTGCATTTGTCAAATTATGGCCACACACACAGGTTGACAACAGGGTGTGATTGCATCTTTTGCCACTGAGTGCAAGTCAGACCCTGCTAACAGATGTATCATAATCCCCTGAGGCAAAACCTGGGGAAAAATTCACAGTACTAATTCAGACAAATACTGTTCTGACCTTTCCCACTCTTTGAATATTGCCAGCCATGGAATATGAGCATTTAGCAAAGAGATGAGTGGGTCGTATCTTTCTACACATATGGAGATCACCCAAAATACCCTGTGTGGTAGCAGGGTAACAATAGCAGTAGGAATAATCTCATACTCCCACTAACCAGTATTCCCATGGGTTCTGAGCAGATAACCAGTCCTTTTCTGGGAGCATAATACTGCAGAATCTGTGTGAAGTGAGCATTGGCCCAGTTTGGAAGATGCTGTTTTGTGTCTGTACTTTCATTTAATTTCCAGCTGATCATTTATGAGTTAAACACCAGTAAAGAAGAGGTCAAGGTACAACTGGTGGTGTGAGGAGTTTCAAGCAGATTCAAGGATTTTGCTGGAGGAGAGTTGTAGGGGACAGAGCAGGTAACACAGCCAGTTTGATGACATGTAAATAATACCTAATGACCACAAAATAGAGATTTCCATGAGATCATAATTAGTCTCACACATACTCATTATAAGGAAGAGTTTTGGCAGGAGATCACTTTATTTATCCCCTTTCTCTGGTATCAGTTCTGAACCACAACAGGGGTACTACAAAACATTTTGTGCGTTCACAGGGAACTTGGCACTGATTTCCAGAGAGTCTGAAATATAATACCCTGCTACTGCAAAGGGATTCATGTGTGCCTATTCAGCAGGAAATATTCTTGGACATCCATTTCTTGGTCAAATATGCTGTAATTTTGGTAGGATTTCAGTTCAGTTCCCAGTGAAATAAATAGACGGTAATTCCCAGCAGAACGGAACTGCTCCTGAATGCAACATGGTCAAGACCTTAAAATGACCACAACATATGAAGTGAATGAATCTTCATGAATCTTCTGGCTTTTTCAGATCTATCACCCATGTGGAATAAGTATTAACAAATACTTGAAAATGAAAAAAACCTAAAAATATCAAATAGTTAAATGTACTTAATGTTTCCTGGCAAAATTATGCCTCTGTCTTAAAGATGCTATTGTCAGAACACATTTGTCTGCCTAACTGGCTCTCACTTGTTGTTCTATGCAGGACAGGCAGACATTAAATTAATCTCTGTAAAATAATGTCAAATCCAAGAAAGTCATAAAGGTGGCCTTCCAGGTTGATCTGTTGCTCTGATCATCAGGAAATCCTGTTCCAAGCCTCCAGAAAAGAGGAATGATTTCTAAGAACTCTCAAGATTTCTTCCCAATATCATGGCTGAGGTTTTATTACCTAGGAACAACATCAACCTTCATGAGCAAATCAGGTCCAGGATTTTACCTAAAGGGAAAGAAGAGTGCTGTTCCCAATTCCTGTAAGTGATACAGTTATATCCTGACACAGGAGAACATTCTAACAAGTGTCAAACTGGAGGGAAATATTAGGATGTATTCATGGATCTATATGGATTATCTTCACCACAGAGAAAAGAAATAACGTGGATACAGGATATATTATAAAATAAACCCCTCTTTCTTTATGTATGAGTTTCTTTATGACCCTCTGAAAACAGAGCTTCTTTTAAAGGTCTATTTGCCTTGCCATAAAGAACCTGGCTTTCCTTAACAACTTCTGAAACTACTGCATAACTAGTAGTTCTAATTAAGGATTTAATTAAAAAATCAAGTTGCATTACTTGCTCCAAAGAGCTTTCTTCAGCCCAGAGGATGCAAATTCTCCATCCCATTGTTTTCCATTACCTAGCATCCATTAACCAAGAAAAACACAGTGGGGATGACCCCACAGCAGCACCACTTTACCTGGGGTGAGATTGGCTGAGGTCTCTTTACTTCTTAATAACTTTATAGAAAATTGACAGAGAATGTTGCTTTAATTCTTCCAGGGTTCCTAGATGAAGTGCGGTTGTTTTAGCATATCCACCTTCTGTAATTAGCTCTCATGCACATTTGACTTAGAAGACGCTTATTTAAGAGAAAGACTGGAAAAATGTCAAAGAAAGAATGGAAGTGTGGGGATCAGAAGGGTTTTATCATCATTTTTTTTCTCTCTGTTTATCTAAGGCTAGCTTTGACTCTTTTTTATAGCTAATAACTGGACTCTGAGCTACCCAAAGGGCAACTGGAATCAGAATTGCCAGATGATCATTTCTCTGCCTTAAACTCAGAGGTGCTTAATTGTATTGTGTAGCCAAAGTTGGGTGGGTTGCCTCCTGTCACACTGGAATCCTTTGCATTAGGACAAGTATGTCATTCTTCAAGGGCATTCAACTTAATTCAATAATGAAGTGGCATATTAATGAGGATAGAAAGGTAAATTATATCCACCCTAGGGCCTCTCTCACATGTTATTTTGTGAAAACGAACAGGTTCCCTGCTGACTTTCATTCTGTGGTTAGGAACAAGTGTGTGAGCTGCTCTAAAGAGGATTCTGGGGAAGTAGCCATCATTACTGGATTCAGATGATTGGAAGCTGACTGATGTTGCGGTCACTTTGGTATCACTTGAGGAATTGTTGTATGCAGAGATGAGTCATATTATTGGTGGAGCAGAACCTGACCCTAGGGCCTGCAAGCAGTGGGAAGAACAACCATTGCACCACCCTCTAATAACACACAGACCCAGGCAAGAGCACTGGCCAGCCAAAATAAATTAATTGCATCATCTGGTGGATATTGTACTATATCAAAGCCTCCTTCTCCCTTTAATAAGGGTAGTAAAAGTGTCTCCGTTAATTGCTTTCACTTCAATTAGACAGCTTGTGCCTTCCAAGCCTGCTGAGGACAAGGGATGGTGTGAAGAGATATTTTAGAAGCACTAGCAGAGTGAATTCCTTGCACCCTGAAGTTGCAGGAACTTTGTGTTTACTAGAGACGGCTAAAGTTTACTTAAGATTTTTTACATTTTTGGTGATTTGCTTTCTTTATCTTTGTCATTCTACTGCTGCTGTTCAGTAACAGAAGGATCATGTGAATATGATGGAGATTTAGATATGACAGATACCTCTCTTCACTTCCAACACTGATATGTTCCAGGATGGAGAGCTCACAGCATCATTTAATCTCCCGAAAAAGAGAGAAAAGAAACACAAAAAAAGGAACTCCTTGTATTCAGAGAATTTGGCCTTTCGCCAGATGATTTTGAGCAAAAAAATAATGAACAAGAGGGAGAGAACCTGCATAGAGTGAACTGAGAAATCAGTGCTAAGCCATTTTAGCATTGGTAGGGGCATGCAGCAAGGCAAGAAAACCAGAACAGCACTGATAGGCAAAAGGCTGCAAAATAAAGTGAAGATGTACAGGGTGCAGGGACAAATGTAGAGCTCTTGAGAAGTGCAGAGGTAAAGGAGCAGGGAAGGCAATCTTCTCCTGGATTCTAATCCTCCACTCCAAAACCTTTAGAATATGGTCAAATCGTGTCACTGCTCATGGTATTTACCCTACAGTTTTCTTGTATGCCTCTCATAAATCCTTGTTTAGACTTTGATCCACCCAGAAACTTTTTCCATTTTTACTTCATCACCCCTTTCCCAGCTGTCCTCCACCACACCCAGTCTAGTGGCTTTTCTTGCAGCTTCCACACACCCCCAAACTTTCATCAGAAGGCTTTGTGTCTGCCTTGAATAAAGAACTCTGATCCTCTCTTTCCAGTATGGAGACCCAGCTTATTCTACTGACATCTCTGGTGGCTTCTTTCTTACTCACATGTTAGAAGCTCACAAAGTTTTGTTCTTAAAAGAGATGAGATATTAGGGTGTGAGATGAAAAAAGCTGAATTCATATTTCAGACCATATTTTTATGCCCAGTAGGGAATATGTTGTTGCTGACCATGTATAATGATGTCACAGACAGAACTAGGCAGCTCACACTGGACTGTGACTGGCATAGATGCAGAGTTAAAGTACCAATGACTCGAAGAGGAGCCAATTGTATCAGTGTTGGCTGCAATTTAAAGAATCTCTTGGTTTGTGAAGTCTAGACCAAGGGACTGAGAGACCTTCTTTCTGTCAAATCACTATCATGTGTGAGGCTAAACTGTCTCATTATTTTGGCGTATTGGTGTCCTCCTCCCAGACTAATTTCTCATGTCTTGAAACAATGTTCTCCCTTCTTTGGGCCAAATAAGATCCTCCTTCAACTTGTTTCTTCAAGACCTTTCAGCATTTGGTTATTTTAGATCCCTGTGCAATCTCAGCTGGGATGCCTTTTGAGTACAATAGGATGTACCAGGTGCACACATTCGGTTTCCATTAACATAATGCCAGTAGCAAGTCTCTTCTTGCATGGTTCCAGTGGGAAACAGATGTAAGATGAACTGCAGAAGAATCCTACAGTGATGGAATCAGCTAGGTCAGACACCCAGGACAATACCATCTGCCTCACTCAGAGACCAACAGTTGTGGGCATCAGCATGTGAATCCCTGGGAGCACAAAAGAGCAGATGCTTCAAACCCTTTGAGGTTGACCCATTGCTGAGCAACGTTCCTAGTGTTTGGCTCTGCCTCAAGACAAGCCTTGAGTTTCAAGCATTTATAAGGGCAGAAGTCAGCTCTGATAGAATCAGAATGTGTCGCCTGAAATGAAAGCTCAGCATTGGGTGTGTAGCAAAAAACATGCCAGATGTCCAACTGGGCAAAACATGAAAGAGGTGTGAGTGGGTAAGAGGCATGAAACAAGCTTTTCGTCGTTGCTTGCTACACAGCTGGTTTAAATGTGCCAATACAGGTATTGCAGGGATTTTGCAACTCTCCTCTTATCCTGGTGAGGGCCCTGAGTTTTGGATACACCTGATTTCCATTCAGACATATGTGTGTTGATCCATATTGGAGCTGGAACCATATGGTGTGTGATGGAAATTAGATTGTCTCAAAACTTGGTAGAACACTTCTTACTGCAGAAGCAAAGGGAAGGGCCCCCTGATCATGGCTGGCTGGCAGACCCAAGTTTTTCCATTCACTTCTGTGACCAGGATAAGTGTGAGCAGCCTCTTTGCACATAGAACATGAATTAAATAGCAGGCTAGCAGATATATAGGCAAGTAAATGTGGATTTATATAATTTATTTACATGTCATAAAATGATACTGTCATACTGAAGGGCAAGACACTTCTAAATGGAAGTTGCACTTATAGAAGCTGGTGAAACCAAAGACCAAGCCTGATACACAGACCTGGGCAGACTATATTCAATTGGAAATATTTGCCTTGTTTGTCTTCTCAGAGCAGTTGGGTAGGGTTCAGCAGAAGAACGATATTAAAATTGGACTTGAAGAACAGGCCCAACAATCATCCTTTCCCCCTCCCCCCAAAAAAGAAGCCCTTCTCTCCAGAATGCAGAGAGTCTTTTTGTCAAGTGGACAGAGACTCCACGACGCCAGATGAAATGAATTGCATAATTTGATGGATTTTATCTTCAATCAAAGTGCACCTCTCTCTTTAGCAGAAAAGCTATAAAAGTGTCTCTATTAAACATGAAATCTCCAAGGTGATTCTTTGGACTGAGTAGTGAAATTGCTAGAAAGTGACCTCCAGGTTAACTCCTTTTAGGTTCCTGGCCTTGAAGCTGATAAAAGAATCCTTCATGAGAGTATAGCATTGTCATTTGGAACCCAGTAAAAAAGAAGATAAACACAGATGCTTTCAAATTTCAGGAGGGAGGTGGCAGGTCAGGTGGAGATTGCATGCACGATTTTGAGAGTGGGCGGGTGTTAGTCTTGGAATGGCATTTTCTTATCAGACAGAAAAAAAGGACATGAGAAATACAGTCCAAGAGGGTTTTCCCCTAGCAGGTTCAGGAGTCAAACCACTGCCTTGGTTTACTCACCACAGCTGCTGCTTTTGATACAGCAGGCCTTGAAACATACCAAGCAGATTTTGCCTGGCAGGCTGGGCCAAACCCAAGCACATGAATGAGCCCAAAAGAATTAACTCTGCTTATCCAACACTCATTTTAGAAACATCCAGTCTCCTTCTGCCTTGGAGAGATCCCAGACCTCGAGTATGTTTTAATGGGTCAGAGAGAGGAATCATGGTCACATCTCAACCTTGTGGGCTTGGTCTGAGTGTAGGCAGAGAGGCTCATTCCCTATGGCTGTGAGGTGAACAGTTTTAAAATTCATATAAGTACACTATACTTAGCAAAAGAACACTACAGAAGCTCTTTGCTGCACTGGACTAGGTTCAGACAAGCCAGGGAAATCTTCTCCTCAGGGTGGTAGCTCACATCAAATGGAAGAACCTCAACTAGCAGAGCACACAGTGGAATGAAGTGCCCTAACATAGAGCACCAGCTTCTCCTTCCTTTCTGCATAGCCTTTGCTGACACCTGAACTGCCTTGTCATCACCCAGCAGAACCATGGTCAACTGAGGGAATTACTCAAGCTGGAAAAGTTACTGCTCATCCTCCACACCCAATTTGACCATATGAATACTCCTTGCTTGCCCTACTTGTAAGACAGTCACTCCACTCATCTTCTTGTGAGATGTGGGAAGCAGACAGCCTCCAACCAGCGGCTGGGTAAACCTTTGTGTTTGTCTTTTCTCTTTTTACCCTTTTGTCTGGCTTGTATCTGTAAACCATAACTCCTTAGTGTGGGAAGTCTCTCCTGCTAAGCAGAGATCCCAACACAACAGAGCAGAGTGTAAATATTACTAGAACAGTAATGCTGGTGGTAAAAGCCTGATGACCCCTTTTGAAAAAGTCCAAGTACCACATCTTTCATCCTAATTGTATTCCTGTCATGCAATTCCTCAAACTACTCTGCAATTTCATATAATGGAATTCTACACTTTTGGCCTTTAACTGGGAGAATTATGTTGTCACCTGGTACTTACAGGGTGATCCCTTCTTGCAGATGGGTAGACAAATAACCAAGGTGAAAGGTTTGGTCCCTCACCAGCTCTCCAGGTTGTGGTGCAAGAAAGGCTGCATCTGTGCCTGTAGTTTCTACACCACAGGGAGACCATCTTCTCTGGAGACCACCCAGGATGGGGATACAGGTACAGATGCTGAAAGCTGCCAGTGGCCACATGCAAAGGAGACCCTGATCCTGACATCCATCTCTCCTCTGGGTTGCAGCCATAGCTTTCCCTAATCAGGTTGTTTTTCATGACAGACGGTAGAGCAGAGTTTAAACATGTAGCTTAATCTTGAAGAAAAAAACACAACTCTCTCACCTTAAAGAGTGGGGAAAAAAGTATGGCAAGGGTCTGTCCACATGTATTCACAGTTTGCAGAGAGCTAACAATGTTTTTCCCATTTCCAGTGATTGATAGGATGTGGCATTTTTCTCTGCTGGTATCCAAACAGACCTTGCTTCACTCACCCTCTTCCTCCATGATGAGGCAGCAACACTATCTGACATAAAATCCTGTAAAGACAAAAGAAAGAACTGAATTCTGCCTCTCCCAGGCTGTGGTTGAGGGGGCGAGACAGGTAAATTGCATCAGGCCACAACATCTGTGAGATTAAATTCCAGCTCTCATCTGCCTTGTAAAGGCTGACCCTGACAATTTCTCTCTGTGATGGGCTCTCTCTGTGGTTTCTTTATGTGACCAAGCTTTGTTCTACTTTATTTTATTTTACTCTATTCTCTCTCCCATGTTTGTAAATGTTCACAATGAATTGAAGACAGCTCTCCAGCTCAGATTTACAGCTGCACGGAAAGACTGTTGCTATTTATAGTCATCTCAAATTTGTTTCATCTGCCTACACAATCAATTAGCTTCAGCTCCAGCTAATTTTGCAATCAGCCCAAGAAAAATGTCTCTGGCATAGTATCTTGTTTTCTCCTTCTTCTCCCTGGAGCTATAAAATCTCTGTACCCCTTCTTTATCCAAGTTTTACACCTTAATACAGCACTAGCCGGACTCATCCTCCATGTCTTTTGCATTTTAGAAGCTTCTTCCTGGCTAACTTGAAAGAAGTATTTACTTTACATGATGGAGACCTTTTTTCCTCTCCAATGGAGGTTTGGAAAGAATACTCCACCGTTTATTTTTCCATCAGCTAATTGCAAATATTGAAAGCGTCTAGACAGGGGGAAAATAGCTTTATAAATCATCAGCAAAAAGGAATTTCAATGTTATCTTAAATCCCACACAAATACTTTTTAAAGACGTTCAGTAAATATATATTTGTATATAGAAAAATTAAGCTTACCTGGAACTCAGGTTGAGTTCACATAAGGAACTGAAATGTTCAGGGAAGGGAATCACAAACTAAGTACATTGTAACTGTACCACAAACAAGCAATAAAACACAGCAGATTAAAAGGGAGGGTGTAGTGAAGAGCAGTGTTGAATACAGTAATTTGGGGCTACTTTTCAGTTCCTTGTTGCCGAAGACATGGACTTCAGGAAGTCTATTAATCTTACCTGAGCTGGTGGTTCAAGTGGCCTAAACTGTGGAGAATCATGACCCTGGTATCAGAGCATCAGAGTCACAAAGTGGAGGGATGTGTCCTCAAGCCCCAGTGGTGACAAGACACTTTGAGGGCAAGCTTGCAGTTCTACCTAGCACTTAATACTAAAACAACCAGCAGGGCTCACAAGGTGTCCTCTAGTGCATTTTCTCCCATGTGGTAGGATTAGAAAAGTCTAAATCAGTCCTGGCAGGTGCTGCATAAATCTGTACTGTAAAACCTCCAGCTATGAATGTATTACTCATTCTTCTTGTGAGCACTAAAACATATCCTGTGGTTACAGATTTAAGTTGCACTGTAAGCCCAGGACTTTGCACATTTACATCTGTAAGTTGGCTTCCAGAGGGTCATGGACTGAAGGCATTGCACTTTGGGAGTCCCGTCTCAAAGGATCTCTCAGCTCAGACATGAGATTCCTGTGGGTTTTCAGCAATTTTACATGCCCAAGACAACTTATTTAGAGAAACAAAAATATTGTTTGTCCTTGTGGGTAAACTATTTATTCAGTTCCTTTTAAACTGTCACATCTCTTTCAAAATTTCAGAAGTTTGTTTTGGTTTGGTTTGATTATGGGTTTTTTTAGTTCCTTGCTTAGCAGAAGAGAGACTGTCTTGAAAGGCAGGCATGGGTTCTGTACCCAGGATTTAGGGAGAAGGTTTTTCCTTTAGAAGGGCAAGAGTCTCAGGATAGCCCCTTTCCCTTTTGGGTTACTGTTTGAGCTTGGGCAAAACTGGGGACAATATACCCAGATAAGGATGGAAAAGAGACTGTGAGAGTCTGGAGTACAGGGAACAGAAGATGAGGGGTGTTAACAGCATACAAGAAAAAGTTTAAAACAATGAAACATTTCATTGATGGCCTAATGCAGTCCACAGTAATCCATCCAGGATGCATCCCTGTCTGTTTTGGCATCTTGTCTCTCAGTTCCTGTTAGTGAACTATGAGACAAGACATTGAACTGTGGTCTACATGTGAATGATATTTTTTCCTTTAAGTTTTGATAGTTGCAGCCTGCAAATGCTTTAGGAATTGTTTAGTTTGTTTGTCTAAAAAACATATTTGCCTTTCCTTTCCCTGAGAGCAATGCTCTAATACTTTATGGAACTGGCAATCTGTTCAACTTCCCTGGAACCAGGATCACATTCTTTCCATATCCTGCAAAGCTCTGCCTTTACTATGTATCACTACTAAATACTGGTATAGGAATTATGACTTCATCTTCTTCTTCTTCTTCTTCTTCTTCTTCTTCTTCTTCTTCTTCTTCTTCTTCTTCTTCTTCTCCTTCTTCTTCTTCTTCTTCTTCTTCATCTTCTTCTTTCTTCTTTTTTTTTCATGATAAGCAGGAGCAAACACAAATTATTCGCCAGCACTGCAGGCTTCAAGAGTAGCAATCACTCATTAGATGTCTGCAATTCCTGCTGGCTTCTTTTGCAAGAAATGACAACTAATCTCCAGCCTTTAAAATACTTGATTTTTGGCAGAAGTTGAAATTAACCTCCATACCTATAATGACACAACAAGACGTGTGTTTCTAGCCTTTGAGAAAAGCCATACTAGAATGCAGGTTATGTCTGAACAGGTGGCTGTGGAACGTCTTGTACTGTTGGAATATTTTCTGTCTGCATGGAGAAAGAAGGAATTGTGCTGAGATTTGAGGATCATTCCTACCCCACCTTGGGCTGCTGCTAGATTTGGAATTTAAGACCACATGTGAATGAATGGAAGAAATCATTCAGGCTGAAGGAAGCAACAGGAGTCAGTAGGGACTTTGTGACATTTTTGTAGGAGGACAAGAGGTGTTGGCTGTTGCTTTCCTGATGGTGAGCTGGTAATTTGGCTGCTGGTCCCACTTCTGTGATATTGTGTTTACAGAGGTTGCTATAGGAGTACAGCAAGTTCCTTTGAGCTACAATTGCTTCAGATCTGCCACTAAGGCAGATTAGAAAGGGTGTGGTAGATAGACACTCTGGCTAACATCTGTGGAGGGTGGAAGAAGTTAGAAGCAACATTTCCTGCTTTGCATCTCTAAGTTGTTTCCAAGCACCATTCCACTAAATCTGGGTGTCCTCCAGCCCCTCAGTCCCAGCTGTTCACTCCCCTTGTCCTTCTCCATGATAGGAAAGAAATACACCCTAAAGAGAAAGACAAAGGGCTCAGAGCATGGCCCTCAACAGCAGTGCTTGTGAGACATAGGAACCAGAGGCTGGACTGAACCATCAAGGTTGTGTGGTGTCACAGAGGTTATGACAGCTGATATATTCAATATCATTTGTCTTATCAAACTGCAGGCTCAGCCTCTGGTAGCCTATGAACCCCATTTTTCCTTTACTTCCCAGTTCACCTTGCATTTACAGTTAAATAAATTCTACTGAAGTCAGCTGTAAAAGCTGAGGATGAGACATAGAACCAGTATTTTATTGTTCCAGGATAACTGTCTTGCTCACAGCCATCAGAGCTTTTCTTAACTATTTGTGTTGCCATGGACATTATGAGACACAAAACATTTGGGATTGCTCCACTGGCTTCAACCAAAAGACCAATCTGGTTAAACATCTTTCTAATTCACAAGGTCAAATGAAGTTGTTCCTGGCCTAGTGGTAGGAGAAGTTAATGAAAAGGCTCTCCATTACTGTAGGATTGTGTACATAATCCTTGCTGGTTTGCAATAAAAATCTTTGGTGTTGGTTTTCCTTGATCATTCCCCAAGTTCAGTCCAGCTCAGAGAAATTTGGCCTCTCTGGAACCCATCCTCTGAAGCAGCTCAAATTTCTGGGTTTAGCAAGTTTAAAAACCTACACATCAATTTTGTGAGGCTGCATTATTTCAAAGTATGTTGTGTGGCTTTCCACTGTCTAAACCAGTCAGTCACTTTTGTTCAAGAGGAGGAAGAGAAAAAAAGTCAGGTAAAGTGATGTTAACAAGTCACCTGAGACCAAGCTTTCTTTGGCTGATGAGTCTTCATCAACCTTGGCTTGCATAATGGAAGACTTCTGTAAAGAATTATGCTGAGGTTTCTGAACTACCTTTGTGTTTGTGTAGTATGTTTTAAATTCTATTAGGAAACTAAAACACACTTACCACAGGGGCTGAAGATGTGCTTTAAAGCCCTAGCTAGTTTGCTAAAGTGACACCTTCTGTGTCCTTCAATTTCCCACACAGTGCAGTCTGCTTCCTCCCTTCCTGCTCTGTAGTTTGATGAGTGTTAATCTCTGCTGTACAAGAGGTATTGCTTCCCACACCAAGGATAACGGCATGATCCTTACAGACAACATGTTTCAGGATGAAGTTGCTGCTATCTCCACAGAACTTCATATCTGCCTAACTTCATCCATGTTCAGGACACATAACAGTGTGATTTGGGAGAGTAAGAGTGCTTTGGTGGAGAAGTTGCAAAGGATAATGGCTAATTCCTGCTGCACTCCCACAGCCTGCTCATTTTGTTGTGTGGCTTGTAGAAGTGCTGGTCTTAGCTGAGATAGTGGCCCCTAATTGCTGGGATTTGTTTTTGTCGTTTCTGTATTTTCCCTCTATTTCAAATGACACCATAATCATCTTGAGACATCTGCCTTTTGAGAGAAATTTCCACTTGATGGCAATACAGAAAGGGAGAAAGGAGTCAGTCAGATCTTTCCCAGTGGTGCTCACCAAGATGGGTGGATCAGCTTTTAGCTCAGTCATGTGTCTGAGGAAGACCATGTAACAGAATTTTTTATTAATAGTAATAATAATAATCCTGTAAAAATTAGAAAATCCATGGCCTTCTACAGACCATGGCAAGGTGAGAGAAACTTTACACAAAGGCTTCAAGACCATTGGGGATTCTGTCAGTTCTACTACAACAGGCTGAGCAGGAAGGAGGGATAATGAGCTCAGTTTTCCCAGAAAGGATTTTTTACCTCCATCATTTCTTTCAAAGCTTTCTTTGCTCTGCCTGGTGCAGGCACTGGACATGGGCCAGGTGCCCTCTGTGTCCCTGGATGTGGATCAGCCAGGGGCTGGGGGAAGCCGAAGCTGCAGCAGAAGCAAAGCTGCCAATGCACCAACCTGAGCTGCTGGTGTCAGCCCTGAGGAGGAAGGTTATCCTTCTAGTGTTTGATGCCAACTGGCACAGACTCCCTCTTCTTCCTTCACACAAATGCTGCCTGCTTTCCCCTCCCTCTCCACAATATTTTGCCTTTGAAGTCACTTCATCAAGAAATTCTTCCTCTGTCAGAATTAATCTTCCACCTGCCAGGTCATGAATAGTCACCTTTTTGTGTGTCTGCAGCACTTCGCCAAAGAAAGGGAGCAGAAAATAACGGGTAAGCCTGGAAGAGATAAATGGTACAAAGTAACATCATGAAATCCTACCAATAAATTTAACCCTAAAGCAACACCAGGTACTTATCTCTCCTGTCCCACAGTCCCATACATAACTTACTTTAACTTGGTTAGATTTCAGAAAGGTCTCCAGTCTGTAATCCTGTGTGGCCACAAGCCTACAGATTAATTTTCTGCTGTCTAAACCCATGATGAGAGCAAATGCCCAGGTTCCTGACACTAAAAGAAATCTGAGTATGTATTTTCTAGAAATAGAAAACTGGGGTCCAGGTCTGAACCAGGACCTTGGATGTCTAAGGGGATGTCTTTCTCAGTCCTCTATCAGGAAGCTGATCTATCATTCCTAGACATCTCTGATACTCATTAGGATTCAGACTAATGATTATTGGCTTGAAAATTCTGTTCCCATGATGCTGAACAATCTGAATATGAATTCTGAAGAATATCTGGATATCTGATTGCCCCACAACCGTGTAGAAGATAGATAAGAACATTGAGGTAATAGAGTACCCCAACATTTAGCTAGAGACCTTGATAAAATCAAAGCAAACCAAGCTAAAATCTAATGATATGGAACATCTCCTAGGACATGTGGATTCAAGATGTTTTGTAAGAAGTAGTAGTTGAAATAATACTTTTCATTTTTTCAGTGAATATCCCAGATAAAAGACTTGATTTTTGTGCAAATAAGCTACATGGCTCCTAGTACAGTGAGCCTTTCATGGCTGCACTCTACAAATAGGACAAGACATTTTCTTTGCACAAGACATTTTCTTTGCACCTGGTCAGATGCTAAATTTCCATTAACAGGTGAGATCAAGTGGCTGCATAAAATATTTCAAATGTAAACTTTTCTAGAGTAAAATTGGAATAGGATGCACAGCAATCCTGAATCAGACTTACTAAGGTGGATACATAAAAAATTCCAAGATCAAGGCTCTTTTGACCTGACACTGGTGTTGTGCCTCTTGCTCTCCCTTGTAGACAGCAAGCAATGATGCATATTTTAAAAGCTGGAAGATTTCATATCACAAAGCAACACTGGTGATTAGAACACTGGGCTGGGATGCAGTGAAGTTAGATCCTATTCCTACCCACAGGATTGCAGAGTATTCTGGGTTGGAAGGGACCTGCAAGAATCATCCAAGTCCAATTCATGGCCCTGCACAGGACAGCCGAAAGAAACACATCATATGCCTGAAGATGTTGTCCAAACACTTCTTGAGCTCCATCAGGTTTGGAGCTGTGACTACTCAGACTGATAGTTTTGACTCTGAAAAATTGATATTGCTTTGTTGTCCACACACATCCTTGCCCTCCTCATCCCTTAAGACAGCTGGAGCCTTGTCTTCACATACCTGTGTTCACTGGACTAGGAGGACTGAACACACTTTCATGGGGCTTGGTTGCTGGTTTGTTGGGGTTTTTTGTTTTGTTTTTTGGGGGGTTTTTACTTGTTTTTGTTTTTGTTTTTTTTTTCCCCAGAAGTGTCTCAAGGTTCTCAAGGTTCTTTTTAAGATCAGTTAGGTCCCTTATCAATCCTTACCTTTGAGGTTCAAGTGCAGCTAATACCACCCCAAGCAGGGGCAGTAATAGAGCCTTAGACACCTAAATGTCAGACTGAATCCCTTTCCCCTTCTCTCCATTATACAGCTCCTATATGAAGTCAGACTGCATAATGGAAACCCTATCCTGGAAGTCTGCTTGTAGTTCCATTTTACATTCCTGCAGCTCTAAAAAAAGACAAAACAATTCCATTGTATTGTTAAAAAAATATCTAATTCTAACACTGTTGCTCTGTGGTATAAATATAAAGATTTGTGCCTCCACTTTTCTATTTTTTTGAGAGGCAAATAAGTCAATGCTACAAAATCAGGGTGGAGTACAGGTCTGAATCACATATGTGTATTCCCCAGGCTTCAGACTGGAGTGGGACAGAACCTGAGGACTCATATGGCAAGCTGAACTCAGAAAAAGGCTTTTATTATTGAGTAATAAACTCATGAAAATTGGGGGTTTATTAACAAAAACATTGACAGGCCTTTAACTTTAGTGGTGCTACTGAGCACCACTATATGAAAAGATGAAACCTTTCTTCACTTAACAAATTTATTAGCTGTAATTTCATTTATTTGTTTTTTTCATTCCGCATATAGAATATGTGCTAGGAAAACAAGAACACTTTATGCCCTGTGAAGCCAGGGTTTTTATGAGATTTTTTTCCAGAGGATTTAAGGATATGCATGAAGGGTATTTTTTTCCCAGGCTCTGGCATGTCTGAAAGTCCAACCCACTCCTGCAAAGTTCAGTGGGATTGTTGTCTGATTTCAGTGCAGCTCTCTAGCCAGTTCAGAAAGTCACTTGCTGACAAAGGCACACACCAGAACAAGTGGCTAGCGAAGGGGAGAGCCTTATTTTCTTTTCTTTGATACTCAGCTTATTCCATCCTTTCCATCAGTTTGTGCATTTTCCCAAATCAGAGCAAATCCTGCCAGTAAAAATGACAAAGGCTGACTTACTTTTATCCAATTATGAACTAATAAGTTTGCCTTGTTGTCTCAGAAACAAGCTGTTCCTTAAGACTGACTCCCTAATATTTCCAGCTGTTTCTGCAAACACTCTCTGCCTCTGTGGCTCTCCCAGGAGACTGTGACACTTGTCAGTGGTTTGCAGCAAAGAGCCAAGTGTTTGCTTCTACTCCAAGAGGTAACACCATCTTCTCCAAAAGCTTTCTCCTATAAACACGTCTACTTTGATAATTTTTTTGGAGTAGGAAGTTCCCTGAGTGAATTACCTCTCTGAAACTCCTCCACCTGCACAACCTAGTCTGAACTTTTCTCTCCTTTCCTGGCTGTGACCATGGAGAGGGTGAGGGATGCAGGGCAGCCTGGCCATGGTTGGGAAAGTCGGCTTTGTTTCTGAGCAGTGGTAAAAAGAAAGACCATGGAGGAAAATAGTTCCCCGTGTTATGAATAGGACCTCATGCATGATATTTTACCCTTGCTCACCAGGAAACCTTTTGATCAGCAGGCAGGAGCTCACAGTGCAGCCAGAGAATCATCATCACTTGCTCAGAGCAACTTCTAGCTTCAGACTCCAAGAAGAACCTGAAACACAGGACAGCACGTCTCGTGTCTCACAGGCTTGCTCAGGTCATGGTATGGAAAAGATCAGCCTGAAGCAACACAGGCCACACTGAAAATCTGCAAGTCATTAACCATAATGATTATTCAGAAAGGGAGCTGGCATCAAAATAATTTTCCCCCTTCTCTAGTCTAAATCTTTCCCCCTCCCTTTTTGTCTCACTCCTTGGTGCTTTCAAGCAACAAAGAGTATCTGAGTACTTTTTCCCTCCTGTTGCAAGTCATCAAAAATCTGCTCAGGAGCAAGGCATGGTGGAGCCACAGGGAAAGGTAGGCAGGAGACAGAGACCAGGGAGCCAGTCCCATTCAGCTGTGCCCATCCTCATCCTTGTAGAAACATGCACCCAGCTGGGAAGGGAAAGCCTGAAGGCACATGGGGAGACAGGGATTGTGAAGGCATCTCTGTTCTGCCTGTCTGACAAAAGAAAACAGAAGGTAAGCGCTCACTTGAGTAAAATCATTTTCCTTTAACTAAGAAAGCAAGGGATGGCATAACGTCCAAGGTCTTGAAATTACCTTCTGGTTTGAAAATATCTTAGACCTCTCTCTCCCCCTACCCAGGTGTGAAGTACTCAGTCGGTGGCACCTGCAAACACACAAACCCTCATCATTCCTTGCATTTGGAATAGCAAACATATTCCTTTTCTTTACCATTAAAGCAGGAACGTGGATGAATGCATTTGGAAACCTTTACTTCTATTGTAATGCCAGATGCACAGAGATATGCAAGAATAAAAGCAGCAAAGAGCTTGGGGGAGCAGAAATCTTGGCTGAGGGTAATGCAGAGTACAGAAGAGCCTGCAGAAATGTTTGACTGTACCTTTGACTGAGAGAATGAAGAAGTCTTCTCTGGGGCTTGTTAGAACTGTAACTGTCTAATTTAGAGGAGCAGGATAGGATGAATATTTTATGAGGGTTTTTCCACAGGGCTGTTAACATTTAGCAAACAAAAGACAGCCGTGATTCATTTTCCTTCTCACAGGGGGCAAATGAGTTAACAGCTGTAACAAGGGAATTAAGAAGGGATTCTCTCAGCACTGAGAACAGCTGTTGCCTTTTCAGGTACTTGGAAAACTGGGAGCACTGAGGTTTGTGCAGCACCTATTGGACAAGATGGGTCTAGGGCAGAGTTTGCAAACTGATTCCAACTTGGTTTTGCTCCAGGGTCCCAGGGTAAGTGCTGCTGATCCCAATCTTGGGACTTCAGTGTCTAAATGATTTTGATAATCTATAGCTGCGCTCCCTTTCTCTAAGGGTGCAGGAAATATGCAATGTTTCCTGATCTAGAAAGACATTAATTCCTCAGCTGTGGTCAGCTAGTCCAGCTAGTCATGACCTGACTCCAGGTACTTCCCCAGGTGCTCATCCTGCAAAGGAGGAGAAGGCATGAGATTGTGTTTCAAGGAGGGCCCTGACCATACCAAGAGAAGGAGTAGACAACCCTGTCCACAACAGCTGCCCTCTATTTGCAGGGCAGTGGGGCAGGGTAGTAGCCCCAGAGGGGATGTAAAGAGGTGCTGCCTCTCCCATCTCCTGCTCCCATGAATCAGTCCTCTGCAGCACATCCTGACATCTCTGTGGTAGGTCAGCTGGGGAAGGAAATGTTTCCTTTCCACAGGAGGTGTCCTGCCCCCAGCAGATGGTGTTGGGCACCTTGCCCCATCCTGCCAATTCCACCAGCTACCTAGGTGTCTTGAAATTAGCCCAAAACTTTGAATAGGTTGGTCCACTCTGGGCCTATGCCTGCTGCATTTTTAATGAATGACTGAGCATGGCATGCTCTGTCTTGCCTCTGGCTGTTCAGGTGCCTTGCACAGAGCCTGCAGACAGCTTACTTGGGCTTTTTCTTGTAATGTTTGCTCCCAAGGATGCTCTCCACCAGCCTCTGTTGTAGACGAGTGTTAAACTACATTTCACAAAGAACAAATTACAAAAAAAATCCATCTGGACATACCCCTAGAGATTATTTCTTTTACATACATGCAAGTACCCTCAACACATACATTTCTTGTGCAGACGCATAGATGTGCATGTCAATAAAATAGAGTGCAAAAAAAAAAAATCCTAACTCTTCAGGTGAGGCATATCACCAGCTTCATCACTGGAATGATGATAAGCATTTCAAGTCTTGCCTTTGCTAAGCTATGCCATGCAAGGTCTGTTTTCAGGACAATGTGCCCATTGCTATATTACCAGGACTTTTACAAATCTAAATGAGAGCCAGATGCACAAAAGAGGTCTAAGAGTCTGAATCTTGGGTTTTTCTCAGTCCTTCCTCTGCATTTTGCCTCCTAATTCAGAAGTTCATGTCTAGCAAAAGCTGCAAAACCTGTTCTTGCAGTCTTTTCTAGAGAACCACATCAAAGGAAAGCAGCAAGATGATGACCAGATATACCGGTGTAACCCTAATCCTTCCCAACTCAAGGCTTCCCCTCCCTCTCACTAACTCTGACCACAGTTCTCTGCTGTGGGGCTAATATTGCTTTGGCCTATTTTGGAAATCTATTACTACTGGTTCTTATGCAAACACCAGGGACTAAACACAGATCACAGGCATGATGGAGCTCTTTTGAATTGGTAGCAGGAGACAGACACGATGCAGAGCCCAGGTCTAAAGCGAGGCAAGTCCTTTTGATTGTACTTTGTCTCTGGAGTGCACTTCATATTCCAGCAATGCTCGCACACCTGTCTGTGCTGGCCTCTGTTTTGTTTTTCTCCTGGAGAAAGTACAGTATTCAAGCTCAGTCCCTGTTCTGACATGATTCTCTGCAGTAATTTTCTGCAAGCAGCTCTCTTCTGACACTGGAGGTCCAAGGCTGGGCTCATTCCAGGCTTTAGGGCCTAAAATCACAGCAGAAGGGTCATCATACAATGTTACAACACCAGTGTCTGCCAACAGACACCCTCTCTGACTAATCTTGGTGCCTGTATCTGAAAACCACAATAATGCTAGCTTAGCAGATAACTGTCCCAAATGTGCTCAGAGCTCCTACTTCTTCAGAGGGCAAAATTATCCTGGACTTCCCCTCACCTGCAGCCACCTTCTTGTGGCACTTTCTGTGTCCCACTTGGACAGAAAACTCAGCCCAGAAACAGATTTTAGCTACATTCTGGAGTATGATGGTGAGAGGGTCTGGGCCCACTTCATCCCTTACATGGGTCCCAAAAAATCCTTTATCTTTACAGGACATCCTCTACCTCATCCTTTACCTCACAATTTTAGGAAACCAAAACCAAGCAGGAAAGTTTTCTTGGCCACTTCCTAAGGTAGTCTGATAACTCCTGATGCAGAGTAGAAGAGGTAGAAAGGACTGGCAGAGGCCATGTTGAGGGAGATTTGTTCACACAAAGTGCACATTGAGAATGTCACCTCAGCCAGCTGCCTGCAGAATCACGCACCTCTGCAGAAGATAGAGAAGAAGCCTACAAGTCTTTGTGCTCAGATTGCACTGGTGGAAGACATGTAGTCTGCTTCTACTTCCTATGAAAACAAACATGGGAAAACACAACCATTCTCAGATTTAGACCCTCTCAAATATTTATTAGGCAAGTGACAAAGGTGCAAAGGAGAAGAGGACTCAGTGTATACCATAGGAAAACACAAAGCCTGACAGTTGTGGCTTTGAACCAAATGCAAATCTATTTGTTTCTCCACTGACCCACCTGTGAAGGGAGAATAAAAATATCGGATTAAGGCTGATTATTTCATTTAATGGAAAAAGTAACAAGTGGCACAGAAAGGCTATTTTTATATTCATATTTGAACTAGGATTTGTACTGAGAGGAGAATGCATTATTACATATTAATTACCAGGAAGCTGGATGGCATGGATTGGAATAAATTTGGAAGATTAGAAGGAGTGTTTCAGCAAGATCTAACACAAAAGGCTAAATGACATATGATAGCAATTTACTGAAGACAAAGGTGAGTGGCTCCATTTGGATTGGAATGCATTCAGCCTTTTCCCAGAGATATACCAAAAATGAAATTGCTATGACATTTCAGCTTCTGTTCCATTCCTCTTCATAGGGTGATATCCTTATTATTATTTGGCCTTGGGACATTGTCATTATTGAAAACAATATTGAGTAACCGTTGTGAAAATGAGAGAGCATGAAGATTTTTAAAGAACAGGCCTAATGGAGTGGTGAGCACTTTTTCCTGAAGCCAGTTCTGCTGAAGCAGCTCACATCTGACTCACAAAATATATCATCCCCAGTGGTAAATCACCCTCAGCTCCAGGTTTCCCTGTCATGGTTTAACACTCTCCCTAGTATTCTGTGGTTGAGTTTCAAGGCCACTAATGCATAAACAGCTTCTTCAGCCCTGAACTTCCCTGGAATGCAGTTTGATGTTTACTTAGATATACAAAGAGATATATGTGTGTTTATGTACATGTATATGTGTATCTATAAATATGTATATATGCAGCATATTCCTTTCCAAATGTCTCACATTAGTTAATTAACTGTATGGCACAATTAATTAATTCATTGTTCGGAAATTCCAGGAGCATTAGCTGTCTGACTCCAGCAGGAACTTAGCCAGACAAATTTCAGAAACTTCTCTCCATGGCTTTGTCATTCTGGGAAGTAGGTTTTTTAGCAAAAATCTTTTACTGAACAGATGGCTCATATGAAATACTTGAAATTCCACCAAATCAGAGCTGATAAAACCAAATAGTTTTACTGGAACTGGTGGGCGCTAAGTAACTCACAGGGGGAAGGAATCGTGTGTGGGGCTGACACTGACAGTGACTATGGCTTGGGATTTTTTCTGCATCCCTTGTTTGTATGCTTTACTTTTTAATTAAGCTAAAGCACTTGCCCTGTGCTGGGCACAACACAGAGCACGACACGTGAGTTTTTCTACCTCATTGCACTAACACAAGCCTCACTAACCAACACCAACTTCCTTTTGTGTTCTGTGATCAAGCAGCACAAGGTGACACAGCAAGAGTGTGGTGATATGGGATCCCTCACCACTTAACCATGACTGAAAAAAAGGAGAGGGCACAACATATTCCTCGAACTCTGTGGCTGTGCAGGATTAAGGGGAGAAGAAGGAAGAAATTTTCTTCAAGAATATTCTTTCCGTGAAGAACTTTAAAAGCAAGTCTGGGTCAAGACTGACTTTCCTTTAACTAGCATTTTTCTGGGAAATTTTAACAGTCTAGTCTCTACACTTTCAGTCCGAAATTAACTTTTACTACTTCTGAAATCCAAATGGAAGAAAAATGTTTACCTTTTTTAAAAACAACATTTTCAAATTAATATCTAAAAATCTGTAATTTATAAAGAGGAAATAGGAGAGTAAGAGAAAAAGAAAATCTGAACTTTTGTTTCATTATTAAACAGGTATGAAGCTGTGGAATTTTCCTTTTACTTTGAATTCCAAATTTGAAATTATTTTAAAATTCATGTTCCAGTAACAATCCTGTTTTATATTCACTCACCCATGTTGGATTGGTATCAACAACAGGAACAGATACTTTGGTAGAGTTCAAGGAGTAATTCTGCTTTTAGGGAGTATTTGTCTTTTAGAAATATCCCACAAAGACACCAAGAATTGTCCTAGGATGAGTAATCAGCTCCAGATAATTTTGCTTTAATTATACACGTTAACTTTTAACCTTTGATCTAGTAAATGTAAATCTCATCAGTAGGGGTATACTAAATACCTGTAGGTATGAACACTTGTAGGCACCTATATGTAGACTTTTCATGTCAATGTCCAACCATAAAAATTCATTTCTCCGAAGGAGAAAATTCAGAGCAACAACCAAGGATTGTAGATGGCTCTCTCTCTTTCTTTTTTTAGTGCTACTAATTACAACAAATTACATTTTTATGTATGTGTGCATATATGTAATGTGTGCATTTCTGGTCCCTTAGTATCTCCCTCAGTCCCCATGAACTTTCTTTCAAAATTTCTCCACAAAGTCCTGTTCACTCCCAGGCTGTAAATGAAGTCTGGAGGGACAGAGAAATCATCCTCGCAGAGGAGGAAGCTAAGCCTGTCACCCAGATATCACCAAAAGACTTCTGAGTAAACTGTAGATGAGTTCTCTTGAGAAAAGGATACCCGCTTTGTTAAATCCCTCCTAAAGGGCTTCAGTATGGAAAAGTTGTGATCTGCCCAGTTGTTAAGGGAATTCATGAGGAAATGGGCAAAGACAGGTTCTGTAGTTCTGCCATGCTGCAGGAACATAACATTTCCGTCTGCTCTGAAAAATAATATAAATGGGATAGACAGGCAGTTTTCCTAACCTGGATTTTACTCAACAAAATATTTTCAAATGAAAAACAAGCACATTCACTGGGTAGCAGTAGGTATTATGGAGGTTTCCACTGCCAGTCTCTTGCCAAAACCACATGAAATGTCTTTTACCTCAGTAGATGGTGACATGTGGACAACTCTTCGGGTACTCTGAATTGCACAAAATATGTTGGAATTCCCTTTTTCCTGGCTCAGCAGGAAGGAAGGCACTAGATGGTAAAAGGCTTCAGAAAACTTTGAAGATAGCTTCAGGACAGCTGGGCTACTTTTTTGCCAGTGTACCAGGTATGAAGGTTAGGAATAACTAGGTCAGGAGATTTTACTGTTGCCAGAAAGCCTGGCCAGAGGAGCTGGGAAATGCACCAATTTAATGATGAATCTAGAGGCTGACAGAGGGTAAGTACAGAAAACATTAATATTGCTCAAGGCCTCTTTACAGGAGACTTGAGCTAGCAAAAGCAGCTGCCAAGGTCCTCCTGACTGAGCAGATGAGCCTGCTGCTGGGCTTCACTGTTGAGTGAAGGCTTACAGAAGGAACTGCAAAAAAAATTTTGGTTCTCCTGAACTATGTATGGACTATGCCTACAGAGGATCTTTTCAATGGTTCTGCAGAAAGACACCTTACTTCTGGATCATATGCATATGATTAGGTCCACTTTCCTTGTAATCCTTTTTTTATGGAGTAACCCTCAAAGAATTCCAGATGAATGCATTGTTTAATTTGGTTTTTGTTTTGTTTTGACCAAGTGGTCTCTACTGGGCCTCAAAAGCTGAGCATATAGATTTTTCTTGTGTTATTAGCCTTTGGAATGTATCACTCTTATTGTTTGAGCTCTCATCTTTCATATTCAGCAGTGCAATGTGTAAGTTGCACATTTTTTTTAGAACTGTTTTAACCCTCTTTGTTTTTAACCCTTTAATATTTTAACCCTCTGACATCATGCAAAACCTCAGATTAAAGGAAGTGTCCCACTCTCTCCTTCTCTAATTAGTTATTATTTTATTATTTACTACTGTGTTAAGATCCTTACAGAGGCATATCAGGATGCACCCTTATATTGCCATTATCAGTTCAAGAATAGGAAATAGGAATTTAGAATTTAGGTATAAACAGAATAATCAAGACTTTGAGACCTTGGACATCACTCTCCTGACTGTAGTGCTAAGAGGGAGTAAGTTCCATCCATATACAAACCAAAAAGGCATTTAGAAAATTAAAACTCTGAACTCATATGTGCCAATATGTTTTACAGAGGAAGACTTCAGTTATTATACACCTAATTTACACATTTCAGTTTGATGCCTAATGTTTAATGACTGCAGCCTGCCTTATGGATTTGTGAGTTGGATGCTTTAAGTATCTGCAGTTTTTGTTGACTTCACATGAGTATGTAGGTACCTCTCAAAACAAAATTCTTAATGGCTTCTTCTGGTAAGTTTCTGTAAGGAAAAGGAATTTTTTATTATTTTAAGATATTTATTATATTGATTGCTTTATTATTTGAATTTAATTCAAAGCTTATTGGTACAGCCTGGGAGTGTTTGGTTATCTACTTCATAGGTTTTCCAGCTCATGGGGGCTTTCTCCTCTGAACACATGCTCACACTTCCAGAAATAACTGATTCCCAGAACAGAACCTGTCACTGCTAGTTCCAACTGAAGAAGGGAAAGAGAGAGCTGGTTTTTAAAAATGCAATTAATACTACTGGAAAATAAATAGATACATATGTTACCTGTGGCCTGTGATGGCTGTTTCTCAGAATGCTTGCTCATACTTAAGTGCTGGAAAAAGTGTGTGGTTTTCAAATGAGCAGTCACTCCAGGCTGGAAGGACAGGACAGGATGTCTGTGATGTCCCAAGCAGAAGGCTGAGCACCAGCAAGATCAGAGGCCTTGGTAAAGCTTATAGCACAAAGGATATCTCAGCACAGTCCCATACATACCAGGCCCTCTCCAACCATCTACATCTTTTTTCAAACGTTTGCATGAAGCTGGCTCTGCCACTGCCACCCATCTGAGCTCAACTGGAACTGGGCCACCAGCAGAGTCTGGTTTTGATTAACCTTCTTATTCATGCAGTGTCAACTGCTTTTATTTTTTTATTATTGCTGTGAGAGAGAAAATTAAAGAAGGGGTTGCCTGGCATGGTGCATCCTGCAGCTGTTTCATCTGAATTTCAGAAAGCAAGAGCGGAAGTATGGTGAGACTTGGATAAAATGGAAAATGTTGAGGGGGATCGGGGACATAAAACACAGCTGCTACTGGGCAAGGGTCTGACTCCTGGGCCAGAAATCTGAATTGCAATACCCACTTGGAAGCTTGGAAATAACATCTGTATTGATTGATGTTTGTCCTTTTTCCTTTGGCCAAACCCTGTTTCTAGCTCCTTGGATGTTTTGACAGAGCTTGATATTCAGCATTTCTTTCTTCCCTCCCATTTCCAGTCTACTTTCTTTACACAAGCAAAATCCACCAACAACCCAACAACCTCTTGCCCTTAATCCTCATATACTGAGATTTTGCACATGGAAACAAAACCTCTCTGTTCTAAGCAGTATTTGCTCCTGCACTGAGAAGGACCCACTCTCATTTAAAGCACCTTGAGCTTGATGTTTCTGCACTCTAAGGGATTGAATGTCTAAAATCACCGTAAAATGAAGGTCATTTTTGTGTCTCCTGGTTTATGCTCATATCTATCTAGCTTGCAGCAGCCAGTTGTGCCCACTACGTGAAGCAATTTTAGAAGAAAGGCTAATGCAGTCCCTCAGAAGACTCTTCGTAACGTGGATTGAGCTGGCCCCAGAGCCCAGGCTTGGTGAGTGATGTAATCTTTCACCTCCAAGTTCAACCTGGAAAACTGCTTTCAAGGCTATTACTCTGGCATTTTTTATGTGCTTGAAATTCCAAAATTATGAAAATAAGGAAAAGAAATAGATATATATGCTAGAAATAATTTTTTAAAAATTGAAAATAAAGAGTTTTAAAAAGAGGCAGAAAGAGAGAGACAGAAAAAAAGGTCAGAAAAGCAACATTATGATTCTTGTACTGAGTCTTGTTTCCTAAGCAATTGCAAGAAACAGAAAAGGGCCGATTTCCCAGGTGAATGTAGTACATGGACTTTATTAGTTTCCCAGAGGTTTAAACTGAGCTTGACATTTCACTGAACATTACACTCATACAATGGGTTGGGTAGTATATTTTTGAGCCAAAAGTTCTCAAACAAGGGCGTCTAACTCTGTGAAGCCAAATCCCTGTTTGGGCACCTAAAATTTCTGAACACCCACAGCTTTTTCTGATTTTGATTAGATTTGTTTGTGCTCAGCACTTCTGAAAAATCCCTCCAATTTTATTTAGGTGCCTGTTGGCAGGGATGTCTACACTTCAAAGAAAGGGAAAGAGGGAGAGAGGAAGAAAGTGGAAAATAAGCACTGTTCTTAACTTTGTTTGACTTATAGCCGAGGTTCAAATTCAAGTTTAGGATTCTTTATTGGACTAACCCAGAGCACTGTGAATTGTTTTGGCTCCACTAGTCCTCTAAAATGATGTTGGCTAACTGAGGCTGACTATACCAAATTAAGAACATTTCTAAATATTTTTTTTGCATAGATTTACTCTGTTGATTTCTGTATGTTACCTTCAGAACCACAGCTGAAACATTTTGCACCATACTCATTGTACTCCAACAGAAATATTTCCAGGAACCTGGAACTTTGTCCTCTCAAATCTTACCTCCTTTGGGTACCCAAGGTGAATTCCCAGCACTCTCTGAAAACAGGACAGCAGGTAGCAAGCCAAACCAGAAACTCCTTACAGAAGGGCTCATGCTCTGTCTTCCAGTACCTGCACAAACACCAACATACAGCTAAATTCATCTAATGGAAGTCTAAGAATTGTGTCCAAAACCAGCACTACAGATGAGGGGCCACATCAAGATAAGAAAAACAGCAGGTCATTACCTGGTGCCCTGCAAGGGGTGTCCCAAGGTGTAAAACTGCTGGGACAGGTCATCATGGGTCAAGAGATCCTTTGTCCTTCCAGTTTCCATGCCTCCATTCCTTATATCTCCTGCCATTTTCACTCAATCTCTAGGCTTCCTTCAGGCAAATTTCCATTAGTTTTGCCCGAGGAAGTACTGAGTAACAGCTGAGTCAGGTTCTGATGACTTCAATGTGTGATCTTATACACAATGCACTGCACAAATATTCTTCACTGAGTAATGCGTTTGGGAGCAGGAGAAAGGAAAACTCTAGCTGCAGGTGCACCCCCTTTCCCCCAAACCCAAAGGCCTGGAGAACTTTATAATCTCTCATAATATTTAGGTTTACTTTTTTCAAGGGGGAGGGGGAAATCTGAGCATCAGATTATGTAACTTTAAAAAATATGTTCCT